>BPLR01017666.1:0-42523 GCA_021605095.1 Caerostris extrusa | reverse complement strand
TATATTATTATATGTATGTGTTAAATATTTTATCTGTATGTCTCTAATTGTATGTGTGTGGTGTTTGTACGTGTGTAAATAAAGCTGTGAGTTCTCCAACTTGTAGCCGTCAAGTATCTCAACCCAACCACATCCAGTTACAATCTGCACAGTACAATCTGGCGCTCGAATGGGTAACTGGTACCCACCACCAGTACAATTTTTTATGCTTTAAAAATAAAAGCATTGTTAAAATATTATAAAATTAACTTTTGTAACTAATATTTGAATACAAAGATAACCGTTTGTTGATACTATTATAATTCATTTTTTAATTTTTTTAATGATTATTTTAATTAATAATTCTTACATGACAAGCAACTATTATACATAATTTTTTATAAAAATTTTATAATGTAACAAAGTATTATTATCTTTTTATATACTGATAAATTCTACAAGTATCATTAATTACTTTTAATTGCTAAAACTGTATGCAACAGTTATCTTTTTTATCAGATCTGCTAATTATTTTACTCTAATCAAAACTGATAAGAATTTTATCCTTTTTCAGAATTTATCGTTTAATCTATGTCACAATTTTTAAAATTAAACGATAATTTTCACAAAGACACATTTTAAATGATGTAATATACTTATAAAACAATTCTTTAAATAATAAAGTTTTTATGGGATAAAAAAAATTCACTATGATCATTAAAATACTGCGATAAAAGTATATTAAAAGAACGTTAACTATTTTCAAAATCACAGTTTGATTTTAACCATGAAAAAAATGAGGTAGGCTGTTGAAATAATGATGAAATTCCAATCTCTAAGGCGTAAAAGATTTTTTATTTACTGTTTCCAAATAAAAATAAATCTTCACGTTCTTTTACGAAAAAGAAGTTTTAAAATAATACAATGAGAACCATTGCTGGAACTAGCATAATTCATTTTTAATTTTTAATTATTTTTAATTAATAGCCCTTTTAATTACAAACAACTATTATACAAAAATTATATAAAATTTTATAATGTAATAAAGTATTATTATTGTTTACATATTCATAATTACATATTCATAAATTCTACTAGTATCATTAATGAAAATTAATTGTTTAAATTGTTATGCAACAGTTTTCTTTATCAAATCTGCAAATTATTTTTCCCAAATCAAAACTGATATGCATTTTATCATTTTCAGAATTTGTCGTTTAATCTTGTATCACCAATATTAAAATTAAAAGAGAATTTTTACAGCGATGTATTTTTAAACGATGTAATATAATTATAATTAATAAAATGATAATATTAATATATTAATAAAACGATTCTTCAAATGATAGAATTTTTGCGGAAAAAACTTCTTTAATCAATCAAATCTATCAAAATCAATCTTTTAATATATCTTTTATCAGATCTCGTTAATTATTTTATTTTAATTATTACTTTATTTTATTTATTATCATTTTATTTTATCATCATCATTATTGTTTATTATTTTTAATTTTTTATCATCATTTATTATTTTATTTATTTTCTAATCAAAAACTGATAAGCATTTTATCGTTTTCAGAATTTATCATTTAATCTATGTCACCATTTTTAAAATTAAAATAGAATTTTTACAGCGATACATTTTTAAACGATGTAATATAATTATAAAACGATTCTTCTCAAATTAAACGATTCCTTTGCTTAAAAAAAACAAAAAAAAAAAAATTATATTAGATCATTAAAATATTCTCATACTGTGATAAAAGTATATTAAAAGAACCTTAATTATTTTTTAAAAATCGAAGCTTAATTTTAACCATGATAAAAAAAAAAAAAAATGAGTAGGCTATTGAAATAATGATGAAATTCCGATCTCTAAGGCGTAAAAAAGATTTTATTTACTGTTTTCCAAGTAAAAAATCTTCGCGTTCCTTTTTACGAAAAAGAAGCTTAAAAATAAATTAAGCTAACAGGATTTATTCGAACATTTGGGTTTTTTATAAGAAAATGTAAATTGGCTATTTTCCTCCTGCGCTGAGTGAAAGCCTATCAAAAATTCGTAAACACTCCGAACCGTTCTTCTTAAGAACAAACATCGCCATTTTGTAGAAAACGAAATAAAAAAAGAAGAAAGCGAAATAATAAAATTAAAATAAAAGTAAAGATGGGATTCAGCGAAACTCTTTCCAGAAAGATGAATCTGAGAGAACTTGACGTGGTATTGCCGCTGACAGCTTTCATTTTATTAAGTTTTCGTCGCCTTTTTTCCTTCTAAATCTAAAAAGGGAAAGATATCGGCCGAGACACGGTGGGAAGAGCTTAGAATAAAAGCAGATGTAAAAATAACTTTTCAAAATAGAAAAAGACGAGAGAAAAACCTTTTTTTTTCTTTTTTTCTTTCCCCTTCCATTTCTTTAGCCATCTCAAAGCTGTTAAGTAAATGAACTCATAGTAGAAATACTGCACCTGCTAATGCTACTGACACTGCAAAAAAAAGAACGAAAAATATAAGAATGCCGTGGTGTGTGTTACGGCGTCGTATAAGTGTGAAGTATTTGTTGAAGCGGGTGTGGCAACAGATCGCAAGGAAGACGAAAATTGAGTTTTCGGCCCTTTTTATTTTCATACTCCAACAATTTTTATCAAAATGAACGTTTACTTTGTTAGAGATCTCTGACGTTTTGATATAATAGCGTTTGCTGTCTGTCATTTTGCGTCCTAAATTGTATTTTTCGGAGTATGAAAGACCGGAAATTAAATCAGTAACATTTATACAGATTTTTTATACTTTTTTAAAAAAAAAAAAAAACTGAAAATGGCATTGTTCAAGTATTCTAAAATAACAGGATTGGTCATGTTTAGAATTGCAGATGTAAATTTTCGAATTTAAAATAACGACTTCATCTGTTCCATTATTTATTACCAAATTTTAATTATTGTGTATGAAGAATTTAGAGAAACTTTCCTTTCATTTGAAAATATCATCTATTCTGTCATTTGTTACCAAATTCCAATTATTGTGTACAAAGAATTTAGAAAACCTTTCCTTTTAATGTATTCTAAAAAAAACAGGGATTGTCTTGTATTTATTATGTTATGAATTACAGATGTAGGTTTTTCAGTTTAAAATGGATCTCCTGTTTTGTCATTTGTTACCAAATTGTAATTATTGTATACAAAGATTTTGAGAAACTTTTTAATTTTGTTAGAAACTCTGCTTTAACGTTGTTAGAAATCTCTGACGTTTTGATATAGCGTTTGCTGTCTGTCATTTTGCGTCCTAAATTGTATTTTTCGGGAGTATGAAAAGACCGAAATTAAATCAGTAGCATTTGTACAGCTTTATTTATACCGTTTTAAATAAACTGAAAATGGCATTGTTAAAGTATTCTAAAATAACAGGATTGGTTTTTATTTAATACTTTTTCGATGAATTACTTTTGAATTTAATATAACTAAATCGTCTGTTCCATCATTTATTGCCAGATTTCAATTATCGTACAACTATTTATACTGTTTTAAAAATTGAAAATGGCATTATTAAAACATTCTAAAATAACAGGATTGTTTTGGATTTAATATGTTAGGAATTACTTTTACAATTTAAAATAACTAAATCGTCCGTTCCATCATTTATTGCCACATTTCAATGTATCGCACAACTTTATTTATACTGTTTTAAAAATTAAAAATGACACTTTTAAAGTATTCTAAAATAACAGGATTGGTTTGTGTTTAATATGTTATGAATTACTTTTGAATTTAAAGTAACTAAATCGTCTGTTCCATCATTTATTGCCACGTTTCAATTATTGCACAACTTTATTTATGCTGTTTAAAAATAAATAAAAATGGCACAGTTAAAATATTCTAAAATAACAGGATTGGTTTGTATTTATTATTTTATGAATTACTTCTGAATTTAAATAACTAAATCGTCGTCTGTTCCATCATTTATTGACAGATTTCAATTATCGTACAACTTTATTTAAACTGTTTAAAAACTGAAAACGGCACTATTTAAAGCATTCTAAAATAACTGGATTGGTTTTTTATTTAATATTTTATGAATTATTTTTGAATTTAAAATCGTATGTTCCATCATTTATTGCCACATTTCAATTATTGTGCAACTTTATTTATACTGTTTTAAAAAAAATTAAAAATGGCATTATTAAAAACATTCTAAAATAACAGGTTGGTTTGTATTTAATATGTTATGAATTACTTTTTGAATTTAAAATAACTAAATCGTCTGTTCCATCATTTATTGTCAAATTTCAATTATTGTGCAATGGCGTTTTATACTATTTGGCATTATTAAAAACATTCTAAAAATAACAGGATTTTTAAAAAAAATTAAAATATGGTTCCATTTTATTGTCAACAACTTTTTATTTATACTGTTTTAACATTCATTCTAAAATAACAGGATTGGTTTGTATTTAATATGTTATGAATTACTTTTGAATTTAAAATAACTAAATCGTCTGTTCCATCATTTATTGTCAAATTTCACTTATTGTGCAACTTTTATTTATACTGTTTTTGGAAAAATTAAAAATGGCATTATTAAAACATTCTAAAATAACAGGATTGGTTTGTATTTAATATGTTATGAATTACTTTTGAATTTAAAATAACTAAATCGTCTGTTCCATCATTTATTGTCAAATTTCAATTATTGTGCAACTTTATTTATACTGTTTTAAAAAAAATTAAAAATAACAGGATTGGTTTGTATTTATTAAAACATTCTAAAAATAACAGGGATTTTATTGTTTGTAACTTTAATATGTTAAAATTAAAATGGCATTACTTTTTGAATTTAAAATTAACTAAATCGTCTGTTCCATCATTTATTGTCAAATTTCAATTAATTTTTGAATGTAAAATATCGTCTGTCCTGTCATTTGTTACCAAATTTTAACTATTGTGTATAAAGATTTCAGGGAAACTTTCCTTTCAATTTAAAATATCAACTGTTCTGTCATTTATTCAATTATTGGTAATAAATGACGAAACAAACGATGTAGTTATTTTAAATTCAAAAGTAATTCATAATCTATCAAATAAAAACCAATACTGTTATTTTAGAATACTTCAACAGTGGCATTTTTAGTTTTTTTTTTTTTAAACAGTAAATTTGTTGTCAAATTTTTAATTGTTGTTACAAAGAATTTTGAGAAACTTTCCTTTAACATTTACTTCGTTACAAATCTCTGACGTTTTGATACAGCGTTTGTTGTCTGTCATTTTGGGTCCTAAATTGTATTTTTCGTTGTATGAAAAGGCCGAAATTAAATCAGTAGCATTTGTGCAACTTTATTTATATTGTTTAATAGTGCCATTTTTAGTTTTTCTTTAAAGTATTCTAAAATAATAGGATTGATTTGTATTTAATATGTTTTGAATTACAGATGTAAATTTTGAATTTAAAATAATTACATCGTCTGTTCCGTCAATTATTGCCAAATTTTAATGTTATTATTTATAAAGAATTAAGAAAACCATCTTCCATATGGGACACTCATTTGCATTGTAGAATATTACTCCAGATTTTTTGTTGTAAAAAAAAAAAAGAACAAAAATTTAATTGTAAAAAGCTGTAAATAAATAAAAATCAAATCGGTCAATGGATATGAACATATAAGGAAAAAAAAAAAAAAAACAATGTATGTGAAATTCCATAAATGGATACATTTACAAAGATTTAAAAAAAAAAGCAGGTTTTTGATTTACAAGCTGACGAAAATTTGTCCGCTAATTAATTTTAATAATATTTTTTTTTAGTTTAAATCATTTTAATAAAAGAAGAAAAAAATTAATTCAATCAACTACAACCTACATTGCAATTGCAGTTATGGTGAACTATAAAAATATTTTTAGATAATATTTAAGGCTTAAGTCACCAAATTAAGACAAATTATTTATCTATGTATGTTTTATATTTTCTGTTTTCAATGTTCTTTTTGAAATTATATTATTTCATCTAAAACTCCCGTTGAAAATGAATATAAAGAATTTGAAATGATATTTGCGTAAAAATTTGCATTCAAATATTGATGTCGCATAGAATTTTTTATCTGCAAATCCATGGCACTACATATCCTTAAAATATGGTCTTTTTTACAAGTAAAGATCTAAATGTTTCCATTGGTCAAATAAGAAAAATTATTCATCAATGTATGTTTTTTATATTTCTGTTTTCAATTTTCTTCTAAATGTACCTTTGTTGAATTAATATAAAAGAATAGGAAATGTATTTGTACAAAAATTGGCATTCAAATATTGAAGCCACATAGAATTTTGATCTGAAAATCCATGGCACTATATGGCAACATCTTTTACACGTTAGATCCGAATGTTTCCATTCGTCAAACGACCGGCTTACCGTGAAGGCTATTCGCTTCAAGTTAGAAGTAATTGGATTATTTGAAGCTTTAATTGTACATCATGTTCAAAGACTGAATTTGCGTTATCTGCGCTGTTTTCAGAAGAGATTACCGGGGACCCGTTGTTGTTGACTTTGCCATGCTATTTAACGCGGATTGCATGCACTTCTCGATTATTGCGGCTTTACTTTGGGGATTAGATTAATTAATTAGCTGACAAACATTCTCCGGTGCTGATTGGTCCGCGCAAATTCTCGTGCTTGTTCATAACGTATTTAGTGGTTCAGACGGATATGTCCGTGATTTTATTGAGTGCCACTACTTGGGATAACAGATTATGGACTTTATTGGTTTATAATTTCAGTGGTAAAAACAGCAATAAACTAGCTGTTGGAAGTGAATGCTTAGAATGGATATTCTTTTATTTGATATTGAGTAGAATGACGTGGCGGGATTTTATGGCGTTGGAACTATTTGAATGTGGTGGTGGCGTTGAGCGTTTATGGAGCTTTTGAACGTGGCGTTAATTTTATGTGGCACACAATTAGAGACATACAATATTTAACACATTTAGAGACAGATAATTCAAGATTCGTGGACTGATTGCACGAATAAGCCGAAAATAAAGATACTCAGGTACGCGCAGGATGCAAGAAATATAATTCCTCTCCGGGTGAGAGTTTGTAGCCAGCAAATGCACAGGATTGTGCTAAATATATTTACTCTCGAGGTGGGAGACTAACTAAACGTTTCTCAACAGAAGTGCATGATTGCGCCGTACTTCCTCTCTGGAGAGAGTCTCGAGGCCTACTGACCATTTCTTCTAAACGACATAGGAGACGCTTTTTGCAGTGCGTAGGAGCAAGCACAGTTACATTATTAATTTAATTACTTTTTCATTATAATGTAAAAATTACTTTTAAACTAGACTTTTTTATAACTTATTTTATTATTATTTTTTTTTTTTTTTCAACATCCTTCTCAAATTATCGTGCAGTATTTATTAATACATGTATTTACAATATACAGTAACCACATTATGGGTTATTCTTTGTCGTATCAGAATTTCAATTAAATTATTGGATAATAAGGTGATTTAGAGAAGGAGTCAAATAAACATCAGGGTTGGTTTAAGGTACAAGAACACCTTCGGCGGAAATGTTTTTCATTTATATTTTTTTAAATGCTTTTATCTTCATACACATTTTTTGATTGAATACATCTAAAAACTTAGGGTTTCACGATCATTATTATTATTTTTAAATTTTATATAGGCTAAAATTCGGCAAAAATGGCCAAAAATTTATACGGTTATAAAACATAATAATTAAAAATCAAAAACAATATTTTTTTTTTATTTCTAAAATTTATATTTGTTTGTACTAACATTTTATAGGGTGTAGACCTCGGGCAAATTTATATCTTTATTATTTATTATTTTGTATTGGTATAAATATTGTCGAGCCAAAGTTCTTCCAAAATGTGCATTTAGTTCCAAGTTTAACAGCGCCTGATGGCCAATTCTCTAGCGCTCTGACCTTTGGTGTCACAGGCTTCAGGTTCGAGATGGCGGTGATATGATGTTTGTGAGTGGTTCGGAATCGATGTTAAAAATGTAGATCCTGGTATAATTAGCCTAAAGTGTGCAAAAAGGACCGCAGAGCGACAATCCAAATTTAACAATTAAAATAAAAAATATTTGTGTAATTCCGTGGGATTCTTTTTTTGTGTATGTATGTTTTGCCATTTTAATGCCAAATTAACATTAATTCAACAAATAAAGCAATTTAAAAAATTTTAATTCCAGTAATCACCATATAATATCCTATATCAAGTTTTATTTAAAAGCAATATATATTTCGAGTATTATATTTTAAACTTTTAATGCATATGCTTTTATTATTTAATATCGAATTATTGACCAGAATTGAAGGTACTTATTATGCACTCAAATTAAAAATCTTAACCATAAATTATTTAATGACTAGTATAGCTTTAATCAAATTAAAGCGTGTTCTTTCAAATTATGTCTGTTTACTAAAATCAAATAATCTTATAATTATGTAGTCGTAAAAAATATTTAGTATTTTAAAATGAAATATAACTCTCTAATTTTCGTATGAGTGCTTTTAAGTTAATTAATTTTCTGCTTTTGAAGTTATTAAATTTATTGAAGCGATTGCACAAATAATTTTTAATTCTTACAAATATTTTTCATTTGCTTGTTAATTAATCGTATTGAATCTATACTAAACTCAACTAGATTACTTAATTTTTGCGTTGTTGTGTGTCAATTTAAAAGTTAAATAATTTTCTTTTATTTTGATTCTGATATTCTTAAAATAAGAATGAAATTTTGGGCGTTTTAAATAAAATTCCGAATGTGAAAGAATTTTTTTAAATACAGTTTTTCGAAACCCTTATTATTTAATTTAATTTTATTGTTATATTCAAATTTATTACTTATATTCAAATTCCATTGTAATTATAGCAATAAGAATAATATATTTTGTTTATTTATTAGCACAAAAAAATTTTAATAATAAAAAATTATAATTGTTATATAATCGAGCATTATAGAAATACAAAATATGTAGTTAATTGATTTTTTTTTTTTTTTTTGTGAAACAATATTTTAGTTTTTGGATAAATATTTTATTTTAATTTTTAGGTGTTTATTAAAAGATAAAAATCTGTGTGTAAGAAAATATTTTTCTGTTTATTCAGAAAAACATTCTATTTTTATTTATTTATTTGAATACAATACTTTTATTTATTTATTTAAATATAACACTTTTATTTATTTATTTGAATACAACACTTTCATTTATCTTCCGCTAAACAAACAAAATAAATGTCCTCCCCCCCCACAAACTTTATTTCTAATTGTTCACTTTTTGTATCGTTTGATTTCGAATTGATTGATTTTTGATTGATAATGAAAGCTTGTGTTTTGTTTTTTATAAAGTATCTTCTTTTATGTGTGTAATAAACATTCCATAAATAAGTCCCTCTTTCGTAAGCCTAAAATACTTATCTTCTTCTACGCCTATCTTAAAATCTTATTTTATTTTAGGCATTGAAACTCAAAAAGTGCGCGAAATAAAATTAATTAGTACATTTTTCTCCAATGTTGATAAAAAAATGTTCTTAATAAATTTCACATACCGTAAAAAATATTTTCACTACTTATGAAATGGATCTTTTTAAATTATTGTTTGTCTTTTTTTTATATGTGGTAATTTTTTATGCCTGAAGGCTATCAAAGCTTAATAGAAGCTCATCTTTTTTTAAATCCCTTTTCGACAAAAAATAAACATTACCAGTCTTAGGTTTAATCACGGCTAGTATTATAGAGATTATAGATACTAAATGGCTTTAATTTTTTTAGAAACAGCTTGCTACATTTTTTCAACAATTTATATATAAAGTAAAAAAAAAAAAAAAAAAAACGAATCAATGAATTGCGTCTGATGTACTTTTTACACCACATTATTTTAAAAGTAAAAAAAAAATAATAATAATCTAAAGCGATAATTTTGTCTTGAAAGTCTTTTACCCATTCTAAGGCTTATTTTTTACATCCTTTCTAAGTTTTAAATTCCCCGTTAAAGTTATGATGAAACCCCTCAGATCTTTATTTATTTATTTTTTAAATATAGTCTTGATAGATGAAGTTAAAACTTTTTTAGAACAGGATTTTTGATAATTTTTTTTGTTTCGTGATTAACTCTCTTCCTTTTAAAAATAATCCTTTTTAATCCCTAGATTAATATCTTAAATGAAGGTAGGAAAAAAAAAGTGAAAGTATCGATCAGATTTTACTTTCCCTCGTATCGTAATAAATCCGCTATAAAGCAAATATCCTTATTGTGAAAAATCAGTTTGAGTTTCACATTTTTTCACAGCACTGTTATTAACGAACTTAATTTGAGGACTGAAAAATTATAGTAGTTTAAAAAGGTTTTTTTTTATAATGAATTGTGTATAAAAAAAATAACCAAAAGGTTTTTTTTCATTAAATACAGTAGAATATGCAGTTTTTAATATATTTATGATACATTTGAATACAAATAATTTATTAAAATAAAAATTATAGTTTTGGTATTTTTAATAATAAAATATATCGTTTGGTCTTTTTTAATAATAATATCGTTTGGCCTTTTTAATATTAAAATATATCATTCGATCTATATTTAAATAACATCATTTGGTCTTTTTAATATTAAAATATAATATTGTTCAATCTTTTCTTAAATAAAATCGTTTGATCTTTTTGTTTTAATATTTATTCTAAGAACTGGAAAAATTAGAATTAATTTATTTCGTTTGAAATTGTTTCTGCATGTATATATAACATATTAGAAAAAAATCTAAAATAAAATTACTTTTTATGTTATGAAATAGATATAAGCATTTTTATTAAAGTAGACTGCAAGACTGCAAAAAGTTTGTTTCGCAAAATTAAAAATGCAAAATAATTAAAATGCAAATAATTAATAAAATAAAATATTATCAATAATATCGTTTGGTCTTTTTATTTTAATATTTATTCTAAGAACTGGACAAATTAAAACTAGTTTATTTCTTTTAATTATTTCTGCGTGTATGTACAATATATTTAAAAATTCTAAAATAAAACGATTTTTTTGTTGGAAAATAGAAATAAGCATTTTTTTTTTAAAAAGTAGATAGCAAAAAAAAATAATAATAATTTATTTTATCTAAAAATCGTTTGTTTTTTAAACAACATTTAATAAAATAAAACATAAACATAATGCGTGTATATACAATATATTAAAAATCTAAAATAAAATGGCTTTTTTTGTGAAATAGATATGAGCATTATTTTAAAGTTGATAGCAAGAAAATAATTTATTTCATCTAAAATGGCTCATTTCATAAACAGCATGTTTGAATACAAATAATTTATTAAAATAAAAATTATCGTTCGGTCTTTTTAATATTAAAATATAATATTGTTCTGCTTTTTTCTTAAATAATATCGTTTGATCTTTTTATTTTAATATTTATTCTAACAACTGGACAAATTAGAATTAGTTTATTTGCTTTGGAATTGTTTCTGCGTGTATATACGATATATATTAGAGAAAAATCTAAAATAAAATGGCTTTTTGCTGCGAAATAGATATAAGCATCATTTTAAAGTAGACAGCAAGAAAATAATTTATTTCATCTAAAATCATTTGTTTTCATAAACAAACAGCAATGTTTCAACGCTTATTTCGTTTCATTAAAGATTTGTTTCATATTTTGCTCTGTTACATGTTTTATTTTTTGATTGAATTTCTTACTAATGATCATATTACGCGCAGGAAATATTTTTGTGTGTCTAAAATGATTCACCATATTATTTTAGTCATAGCTAATCAAATGTTTTATTTCAATAAAATATACTGTAGTTTAGCGCATTTAATTTGATTTTTTCGCAAATTAAAATAATACTTTATTTTAGTTCGTTAATTAAATTTCTAATTAAAAGCAAAAACTTGGGAATTACATATATAAAATATGTTTAAAAAATATCTTGGCATTATCTGCATTTTACTTATAATGATGTTAAGAAAATTCTTTTTTTTTTTTTTTTTTGTTGTTGTTTACAAATCATTATTTTATCTAATAACTAAATAAATCTTAATGTTATTTTTCTATTTTCGCAGTTTGAATATGTATATTAATAAATCTATGATTATTTATTTTATTCTTTTTTTCTTTTATTTTATTCAAAGTAGTTCTGAACATTCAAAATTTTGGATATTATCACTTGGTAAAATTCAAATTAAGAATTGTTTGCGATGTTTCATTTTATTTTAAGATTTAAATAAACGAATCAATAATTCTCTGCATTCTGCTTTCATTTTTTTTTTTTTTTTTCATTTGTAAATATTTTTATTTATTATTATTCATTATTCCAGCGGAGGAACTCGTGTGCCTGGCAACATGGAAAGAAGGCTCAACGCGCTACCTGGTGGGCAAACTGGAACACCGCGTGGCAAAAGCCGATGAAGACAAATTCAGGTGTTTCGTAAGTATCTCCAACTATCCGTCTTTATTTACAGGAGACTTCATTTAGCTCAGAGTCTCTGAAAAGAGAGTTGCTTTGTGAACAGCCATGTTTGGTCACAGAGATTCCATTACTTTTAAGTTTTTAAAGACTAGACTTTAATAAACTAGACTTCAGAGTTAAAATTAGTCACCTTAGACTTCATTCATTTAATGTTAAAAAATTATATATTAAAGAAAAAATGACTAGATAACTATTACAAAACAGAAAAAAATATGATAATTTTGTTTCAATTTTGCTAGTTTGTATTTATAGCATCAAAGCTTAATTTAATAATTGTAATTTTTCTGGTAGTTTTAAAGATTATTATTTTTGTTTTTTTATATCTTCTGATTTGTATTTATTACATCAAAGCTTAATAATTGTAATTTTTCTGGTAGTTTTTAAAGATTATTATTTTTGTTCTTTTATTTTTCTGGTAGTTTTAAAACTAGAATTTATAAATTATTATTTTAAAACCTATTTATAAATTATTATTTTTATTTATTATTTTAAAAACCAGTTTTTTAACAATATCAATTTTAAAACACTAAAACTAATAGTATAATGTTATTATTACATCATGATATTGTGTAATGTAATTAATTTTAAACTCATATTAATACCATAATATGAAACACAAATGTCTATGAAAATGTATGTTTAACTTTTAACAAGACAATTTAAAAAAAAAAAAAAGAAATAAATTTGCTTAAATTATAACTATTTCTTGTTAAAATCAGTATTCAAAGTAGCATTCATTTGTATATATGTTGTAAATATACTATATTTGATTTCGATTCTAAATTTCTGAGTAATTCATATGCGAATTCCATGATTGTTATTTACTTTCATGTAATTGTTATTCAAGTTGTTTAAATGTTCGTGTAAATAACCTCTACTTCCAAACGAATGCCCGCATGAAAAGGTAGAACTTTCAAAATTGAGTTTAAATATTTATCTAGTCTCTGCAAAATCTCTGAAATTCGTTGTGAATTTATTTTATCAATTCATATTTACAACGAAAATAATCAGCAATTCTAAACCATTTAAATGTTACGCAGTGCCTTTTATGTAACTAGAGATATTATATTAGAAATTAGTTAGGTAATTCATGGAAGTTTTAAAATAATAATGAATGCTTCCTAGAAGCATTTTTTATTAATGTTGAATATAATTTTGAAAGAATTTGTTTGGAGTATTGTAAATGAAATATTAATTATTAAAAGCTAATTATTTCTTAAATATGGTATGAAATCATTAAAAAGCTAATTATTTCTTAAATATCGTATGAAATCATTAAAAAGCTAATTATTTCTTAAATATGATATGAAATCATTAAAAAGCTAATTATTTCTTAAATATGGTATGAAAACATTAAAAAGCTAATTATTTCTTAAATATCGTATGAAATCATTAAAAAGCTAATTATTTCTTAAATATGATATGAAATCATTAAAAAGCTAATTATTTCTTAAATATGGTATGAAAACATTAAAAAGCTAATTATTTCTTAAATATCGTATGAAATCATTAAAAAAGCTAATTATTTCTTAAATATGATATGAAATCATTAAAAAGCTAATTATTTCTTAAATATGATATGAAATCATTAAAAAGCTAATTATTTCTTAAATATGGTATGAAATCATTAAAAAGCTAATTATTTCTTAAATATCGTATGAAATCATTAAAAAGCTAATTATTTCTTAAATATGATATGAAATCATTAAAAAGCTAATTATTTCTTAAATATGGTATGAAAACATTAAAAAGCTAATTATTTCTTAAATATCGTATGAAATCATTAAAAAGCTAATTATTTCTTAAATATGATATGAAATCATTAAAAAGCTAATTATTTCTTAAATATGGTATGAAAACATTAAAAGCTAATTATTTCTTATCGTATAAAATCATCAGAAAGCTAATTATGTCTTATATCGTATAAAATCACTAAAAAGCTAATTATTTCTTAACTATCGTATAATATCATTAAAAAGCTAATTATTTCTTAAATATCGTATAAAAATCTAATTATTTCTTAAATATCGTATAAAATCTAATTATTTCTTAAATATCGTATAAAGTTTAAAGGCCTTATTATGATTTTTATTATACACGTTTTTTGGATGGAGTAGGCTATTGGTGGTATAACGACGTTATATATCGATAATAATTCATCTATATTTGATATCGATAATAAGCAAATCAAGCCTGCATCGATATTCCAGTCAGGAAGTTTTAAAAATAATAGTGAATGCTTCTTAGAAACATTTTTTTTTTTTTTTTAATTATTGAATAAAAATTTGAAAGAATTTGTTCGGATATTGTAAATGAAATATTCTTTGAAATATTATTTATTAAAAAGCTAATTATTTTTTAAATATTGTATAAAATCATTAAAAAGCTAATTATTTCTTAAATATTGTATAAAAATCATTAAAAGCTAATTATTTCTTAAATGTCGCATAAAATAATTTCAAAGCTAATTATTTCATGTATATCGTATCAAATCATTAAAAATCTAATTATTTCTTAAATATCGATTAAAATTATTAAAAAGCCAATTATTTCTGAAATATCGTATCAAATCATTATAAAGATTTTTATTATACACGTTTTTTTAGACGGAGTAGGCGACGTATATATCAATAATAATTAATCTATATTTGATATCGATGATAAGCAAATCAAGCCTGCATCGATATTCACATCAGGAAGTTTTAAAAATAATAGTGAATGCTTCCTAAAAACATTTTTTTTAAATTATTGAATAAAATTTTGAAAGAATTTGTTCGAGTATTGTAAATGAAATATTCTCTGAAATATTAATTATTAAAAAGCTAATTATTTCTTAGATATCGTATAAAATCATTAAAACGCTGATTATTTTTTTAAATGTCGTATAATTTTATAAAGGTAAAAAGCATTATTTTGACTTTTATTATACACATTTTTTACATGGAGCATGCATATATATGATATGGTATATAAGACTGTGCCATGTCAAATAAGTACCGAATTCTCATAATGCTGCGATAATTGTCACTGCTAGAGGAGACTTGGGTGTGTCTGGCTTTTATCGATACATGATATCGATAATAAGCTAATCAAAATTACATCGATAAAAGCTAATTATCTCTTAAATATTGTATAAAATATTTAAAAAGCTAGTTGTTTCTTAAATATCGCATAAAATCATTAAAAACCTAATTATTCCTTAAATATCGTATAAAATCATAAATAATTATTTCTTAATTATCTTCTTAATGATTTTATACGATATTTAAAAAATAATTATCTATGATTTTATACGATATTTAAGGAATAATTAGCTTTTTAATGATTTTATGCGATATTTGAAGAAACAACTAACTTAATATGTTTCAGCTCAATTTCTTAAATATCGTATAAAATCATTAAAAAATAATTATTTCTTAGATATCGTATAAAATCATTAAAACGGTAATTATTTCTTAAATATCACATAAAATCATTAAACCGGTAATTATTTTTTAACTATCATATAAAATCATTAGTCTGGATGTTTTAAAAATAATAGTGAATGCTTCCTAGAAACATTTTTTTTTATTCTTCAATAAAATTTTGAAAGAATTTGTTAGGAGTGTATTGTAAATGAAATATTAATTATTAAAAGCTAATCATTTCTTAATTATCGTATAAAGTCATTATAAAGTTTAAAAGCTTTATTTTGATTTTTATTATGCTCATTTATACGTGGAGTATAAACTACTACGGTGGTATAACTACGTTAAATAAGCACTGAATTCTCGTAATGCTGCGATAATTGTTTTTGCTAGAGGGAAATTTTGGTGTGTTTCGCTTGTATCGATGCATCATATCGATAATAAGCATGTCAAGCCTGAATCGATATTTCAGTCTGGAAATTTTAAAAATAATAGTGAATGCTTCTTAGAAACTTTTTTTTTTTTTATTCTTGAATAAAATTTTGAAACAATTTGTTTGGAGTGTTATAAAGGGAAATATTCTTTTTAAATATTTATTATTAAAAATCTAATACAAAATAAAAAGAAAAGTGATTTGGTTTTTTAGATTAATTTCCAACGAGTTTATAACCATGAGTAGTGCCAGCAAGGGAAAAGATTTACTATCACATCATTACATGACATGCGTTAGAAAATGAATAAAATATGTTCCATTTTATACCCTTTCCTGAATATCATTGTTGTGGGATTTTTAAATATTATTGTAAAAATACATAAAATATTGTTTACTGAAATATCTTCTTACTAACAATTTAAAGTTCTTTAAGTTAGTGTTTAAATATTTTTCTCAATACTTGTTAATTTGGTTTGGTTTCGTCGCTCTACGGTCATCTTGTGCACACGAGGGCTAAACAGACCGGGACCCACAGTTTAAAGTGGATTCCAAACCACTCACAAACATCTATACCACCGCCAACCAATACTTGTTAGGCATCAACTCATGATGTCTATATGCTTGATGGCATTGCAAGAAAATATTTGAGAAATTTGTATCCTTTTCTTTAAACTCATTGGAAAGACTTTTTCACTTAATTTATGTGGTTTGTTGCTGATGTTAAAACTGTGCCAGTAGAAATAAATTTTGACGAAAATATTTGATATAGTTTGAATATTTTTCATTATAACAAAAAGACGATTGCATCAAAGACGATTTTATAAGTGTTTGCCAGCTGCATTAGAACAAAAAAAAATTTACTTAAAATATTTCTTCTTCTTCATTGGTAGAGCAGCCCCATGGGGGGCAAGGCAGTCTTCCTGAAGGCAGATTTCGAGACAGGAGATATTATCTTTTTACGGGGTAGGGTTGTCATTCCTAACACCAACGCTCTACAGTCATATCAGACCGGGACCTGCGGCTTTAAGTGGATTCGAACCACTATAAACATCCATGGCACCGCCGGGACTCGACCCCGAAATCTGTGGTACCGAGCGCTAGCCACTCGGCTATCAGGGCCCCAAATAAAATATTTGATGTAGTTTGAATATTTTTCATTACACCAAAAATTATTTTACTAAATTAATAATTGTTTATCGTACCCAGAAAAAAACGTGACCTAAAATGTCTCTTTTAACTATCATCCCCGTTTTTGCTCCGCGTTGCCAGATTCAAGTGGATCGAAGTCCTCGTTTTATTTTATTTCCTAAAAGGTCAGGCCGAAGAAAGAGCGAGTCGTTGATTGCTGATGCCAACAAAAAAAAGAAACTCTCGTCGCCGTACTTATATCCCCTTTGTTACGATAGTAAGATTACATTCTGCGTTTTTAAAGTTCTACTCGCCCTGCCCCCTTACCCCCCTTTTTTTTTTTTTTTAACTCTTCAAAACTTTTAGCAGTTTTTAGAAGGATTTTTGTAAGAAAAAGACTGCGATTTTCTTTTTTCTTCTTTTTTCTTGCGAGTTTCAAGAGGTTTTTAAAGAAAAGACGAGTAGTAAGTTGTTTGGGGATGCGAATTCAACAACTTTTTTTCTTTTCTTCCTGTTATTTCTGACACTCTAAAAGTGGTTTGATTGTGTTGTCGGCGAATCAAAACTTCTCTCGCACTTTGCTTCTTTGCATTTGCTCGAGTACATGCACTGCTCTTGGATACGACTCTATTAAATTTAGCTCATGCTTGATTAAAATTTTATCAGGACCTCCTTAATAGTAATAAAATCGTAAAAAAAGAAAATTGGATTAAATTTTCTTCTACAAAAACTCCGTATTTTTAAAGGATTCTTTATGTGTGTGTCTCAAATTTGAATATTAAATTCATTACAGTTGAAAATTAAAATAAAACATAAAGATATTTTTATATTTAATCTTCTAAGAAAAATCGAAAGAACCAGAGTAGAGTACTAAAGAGAGCATACGTAAAATATTTCTTCTTCTTCTTTTTTCTTCATTGGTATAACAGCCCCATGGTGAACCAATGCCGTCTGCTACTGGCAGATTTCGAGACCGAATATATTATCTTTTTATGAGGTAGGGTTGTCAATCCCTACGTCCAACGCTCTACAGATGTATTAGACCACCACTACTACATCACCACACCACATCACAGTGCCTAGAGCTGAGTTGTCCCTTTACAGTTTTGGAATGATGTGGGTCAGAAGAAGTCTGATTGAGCTATGTGAAGCTCTACGGTCATATGAGACCGGGACCTACGGCTTAAAGTGGATTCCAAACCATTACAATCATCCTTGGCACCGCCGGGACTCGAACCCGAAACCTGTGGTATCGAGAGTCATCGCCACTCGGTCGTCAGGCCCCAAAATAAAATATTTGATGTAGTTTGAATATTTTTTTTCATTATACCAAAAATTATTTTACTAAAGTAATAATTGTTTATCCGTACCCAGAAAAAAAACGTGGCGCAAAATGTCTCTTTTAACTATCATCCCTGGTTTTTGCTTCACGTTGCCAGATTCCAAGTGGATCGAACTTCTCGTTTTATTTTATTTCCTAAAAGGTCAGGCCGAAGAGAGAGCGAGTCGTTGATTGCTGATGCCAACAAAAGAAAAGAAACTCTCGTCGCCGTACTTATATCCCCTTTGTTACGATAGTAAGATTACATTCCGGCGTTTTTAAAGTTCTACCCGCCCGGCCCCTTGCCTTTTTTTTTTTTTTTTTTTTTTTTACTCTTCAAAACTTTTAGCACTTTTTAGAAGGATTTTTGGAAGAAAAAGACTGCGATTTTCTTTTTTTTCTTTTTCTTGTGAGTTTCAAAGAGGTTTTTAAAGAAAAAGACGAGTAGTAAGTTGTTTGGGGATGCGAATTCAACAACTTTTTTTTTTTCCTGTTATTTCTGACACTCTAAAAGTGGTTTGATTGTGTTGTCGGCGAATGAAAACTTCTCTCCTGCTCTGGTACTTTACATTTGCTCGAATGCATGTGCTACTTGGATGCTACTATATTAAATTTAGCTCATGCTTGATTAAAATTTTATCACGACTTCCTTAATAGTAATAAAATCTTAAAGAAAATTGGATTAAATTTTTTTCTGTAAAAACTCCGTATTTTTTTAATGATTATTTCTTTTTGTGTGTGTGCTTCAAATTTGAAAAAATCATTAGAGTTAAAATTTAAAAAAAATAAAAAAAATTTTATTATTTGATCTTCATGTAAGAAAAATCGTAAAGGCAAGAACGTTGTTACGTTGGTTATATTTTATTTACAATGAGTATAAATCATGAAAAAAAAAATTGTTTATAATTATATGGTTTTCTGCACTACGAACTTCTAGGAGTTTCTTACTACGATTTACGGACTTCTAGAACTTTCCTGAAAGGTTAGACCGTAGAAAGTGAGTCGTTGATTGCTGATGACAACAAAAAGAAAAGAAATTCTCGCCGCCGTCCTTAACAGGTGGGCTAAAATGTTCGTAGGCTGACACATAGATGGCGCTACTAGTATTAAATAAATATGATTTTTAGTTAGCTCTAACCTTCAAAAGACACGTGTATAAATTTGACAGCTGTTGCACTATTCGTATGTGAGTTATAGCATATTTTAGTGTTCATCACGTGCAGTCCACTCGACTGACTGTCGATTGGACTCCGGTGTGAAATGATGGAGCCATGTTTCATCCATTGTCACATATCGACGCAAACATTCGGGTTTATTACGATTGAACAGCTCCAAACACTGCTTAGAATCATCAATTCGTTATTGTTTTGGGTAGATTGTGAGCTCGCGCGGCACCCACTTTGAACAGAGCTTTCGCATATCCAAATATTCATTCACGAGATGTCCAACACGTTTCTTTGATATCTTTAGGGTCTCAGCTATCTCAATCAACTTCACTTTACGGTTATCAGAAATTATTTTGTGGACTTTTTGGATGTTTTCGTCGGTAACAGCCTCTTTGGGGCATCCACTGCGTGCATCGTCCTCGGTGCTCATTTCGCCTCGTTTAAATTTAGCAAACCACTTCTCTACGGTTGATTTTCCTGGTGCAAAGTCCGAATAATGTTTATCAAGCCAATACTTGGCTTCAATAGTATTTTTTTTTCTCCAAAAAAGCAATATTTTATTAACAACTAACAAAAGTTGCTTCACTAAAAATGCTATAACTCACATACCAATAGTGCAACAGCTGTCAAATTTATACACGTGTCTTTTGAAGGTTAGGGGCTAACTAAAATTCATATGGATTTAATACTAGTAGTGCCAACTATGTGTCAGCCTACCATTTCAGCCTACCTGTAGATGATTCGAATCGCATAGCAATGCTGAATCAGAAATGTTTTCAATGCGCTGTACATGGCGTTGCGCAAGCGCGGGAGTTCCAAACGTTCTCAAAGAAATTCGTCATTTCAAGCACTGATACAGCTGTAGTAGAATGGACACATGAACGTGAAACTATCGGATATCCACCTGATCGATGAGTTGTACTCCCACGACCCACTCTTTGGGACGGTACAATATCCACACTGATAGTGAAAAATTTTTCCCGTGTAGATCTTGGTTAGAAAGGGGGCCTGATGGCCGATTGGCTAGCGCTCTGGCGTTCGGTACCATAGGTATCGGGTTCAAATCCCGGCTTTGCCCATGGGTGTTTGTAGTGGTTCGGAATCCACTTTAAGCCGTAGGTCCCGGTCCTAACAGGATCGTAGAGCGCTGCGGGGGCATTGTTACTCCGCGTCCGTGGCTTACCATCAAGTTACACGCTCCCCCTGGGTAATGCAAAGTGAGTAACATCGGTGCAGCCCTTATGGCAAAGATCACTGTCTATTTGACAGCTGCATTAGAATAAAAAAATCTTGGTTAGAATAGCCTCACTGTAACCCAGGGTCAATAATAGTGTGAGAGCGGATATAGGTTTGTTTCTCTTCTGATGGCGTTTGTTACTGGCATTGCTTTTCAAAATGAGTAGCCTGGATGACGATTGGTACAGAGCCTCTCGCGTTTATATTTGGTCTAATCCTTTGAAGTTTCCCAAATTTTTGTTCAAGCTGATGTAAATGCGGTGCAGTTAACTCTGAAATTTCTTTGGAAGGGTGCAATATCCACACTAATAGCGAACAATTTTCCTCGTGTAGATCTTAGTTAGAATAATCCGACTGTAACCCATGCATGTCGTAAACGGCGACTAAAATGGGTACCAGTACCCGGAGGTAAAACGGATGGGGTAAAGTCAGACTTCTTCCTTTGGGTACCCCATGTCTTTGTACCTGCAAAGTCAAAGACAAAAAGTCTCCTACCTGGTTATTTGATTATCGATATGAAATGCTTATGTATGTCGTTACACTATCCACCGAATATCCTTATTTCTGAAAGCAGCTGTGCTGTATTCCGATACAAAGTTTAAAAAAAAACAAATCTATAAACTTAACTCAGTTTTGTAGTGCTTGTATCGCTATCGAGTTTCTTTATTTCTAAAAGCAGTGTGCAAGAGACGCCAGTAACAGATTGTAGTAGCAGCTAATAACCAGGTGTGCATATCACAAATTAGTCCTTCGAATTTCGGTAATGGGGGCCCTGAATGGCCGAGTGGCTAGCGCTCTGGCACTCGGTACCACAGGTTTCGGGTTCGAGTCCTGGCGGTGCCATGGATGTTTGCAGTGGTTCGGAATCCACTTTAAACCGTAGGTCCCGGTCCTAATAGGATCGTAGAGCGTTGCAGGGGCAGTGTTACTCCGCGTCTGTATCTTCAAGTTACGCGCCCCTGGGTAGTACAAAGTGAGTAACGTCTGTGCAACGCTTGCCTTAAGGCATCCAAGACCAAGCTGTCTAAGTGTTTGCCAGCTGCATTGGAACAAAAAAAAAAATTTCGGTAATGATTCATTTGTTTTAAAAGATTGAATGCATGCCATAAAGGATATAGAGAACATCATTGCCTTTTGAATTCATAAGATAGTATTGCTTTTGCATGTTAATTTTATTTTGCACTGTGTATATTTCGTGTCGTAATGAATATTTTTCTGTGTGATTTCTCCAGGTATACGAACAGACGGAAGATGGCAACGGATATCTAGTAGCCCAATCCGGGGACGCCACGTGCGATGGCCTTTTCACGCCGCTGGAAGGATCCAGAACCATGAGACTCTCAAAGGTTGGTTTATGGTGTCATCATTTTGTGAAAAAGCATCTTTTAAAATTTGCAGATAACAGAAATTTATAAATGTCACAATGGATTTCATGTATGACATATGAATGGAATTCGTAAAAGTCATTATTAAAACTGCTATTAAGTAATATACTGAAATGTCTTATGTAATTACTTAGAATTTGATTGTGAAACTGCTACGAGGCTGAAAGAATTTTATAAAAAATATTGCTCATCAGTTTTAATATACACAGTATACTGGTCGGACCACCTCGGGTGCATAGGAAAGAAGTGAAATTAGGATAAAATAGACATTAATATTCAATAATTAGAAAACAGAGAATAAAAAAATATATATTTTATTAGTTTATAACGAACATAAATTTTATCCCAAGAAAAAGTTGTGTAAGCATAAATAATAATTTTAAAAATGTCAAATTTTAATTTTTACCATTTATAGATTCAGATTTTAAACTTAAGTATAACATTCATAAATTTCTGTTAGCTGCAAAATTTAATTCAAAGAATTTCCAGTGATGTATCTTGATTATTGAGTAAAAAAATTATTAAATCTAATCACTAAAAATAAACTTGAAAAATCTCGGAGAGAATATTTATGGAACACACATTCAAAAAAATCTTTCTAATCAAAACCGACTGTAGAACTGTATGTTGTCCTGGAGTTTTGTGGACAAACATAATATCACTTTTATTACTAGAGTATCAAACTATCTTATCGAGAACGATAAAAAAAAAAAAAAAAAAGCTACTTGCCCAACTTAGAATTAAAACCAGTATGGCTATTGCTTTTTAATATGTTATGAAATATTAGCACTGAAAAATGGAAATTTCTACAACTCAACATGCTGCCATCTAGTGTTAAAAATCACAATGAGAATTCAATAGATATATTTAGTATAGAAATTGATAACAGATTGAAAAAATTACTCCATCATTGTTCATTTTTTCCTCATATTGTACTGTAACTATTTTTTATTGTACTTTATGATACATCACTACCATGATACTTGTTTTAATGTAAATTTTTTCACATCCTAGTCTTGTCTTTTATTCATTTAACGATTTCTATTGTTACAGCCAACCATCCTCATGCCAAGTGCCATTATCCAGAATGGTTCACTGTGTACCGCCACTGGCGAGGTTTGGACGGTCGTCTGGCATACGATATCAGCCACAAAAACGGGTCTTTCCGAGTATCGAATGCCACAACGGGGGATGTAGTCAAAAGGGTCGTCTGCGCCCAGGATTCTCCTCCACATCTTTATTACCCACCGGTAACTGCAGACAGCACAGTGGCGACATCTGTTGGTAGTAGCAAGACCTATGCTCAATTCGTGGTGCATGTTACTGCGGGATGGTAAGAAACTTTTGGTTTTTTGTTCAATGTAAATCGGTGAATCATTATTTTTTTTATCCGATCCATGTTATTTTTCTTTAATTATTTTTATATGATGTAATCTAAATTAGCCAATGTTAATTCTTTACAAGTAATTATGTATTGCAAGACTTCAATTCATCTTACTGATTTTGAACCATAAACCAAGACCAGTATTTTAAATAGTCAATGAACACGTCACAAATTCTAAATGACATGCCGTTCATGTACGTTTTGTCGACTCGTCGCATAACTCATTTCCCCTTCTTCTCCAAAACCCTCACCTTAAGAAAATCCCCCTAGAGGAGGAGGTTTTTAGCTTCCCTCACTTCTCATTTTATCCGCCCATAGTCTATCACCAATAACAATGCAGCAACTCATGGTGAGTCCATATTCCATCAGTAATTGTTTCGATCTGTGAAAGTCGAACAGACGATTGCTAATTTCACGAAGTCTCATTATCCATGATACCAAATATATGCTATCCGATGTGAGGGGACTGGTTGTTCTCATGAGTACAAAACACTAATTGCATGTAATATAAATATCCACAACACTGCTTACCTGCTGTCAAATTTGAGTGATAGTTTGTTACTGTGTACTTGTTAAAGAATATACATTCTTCTCTCCTGGAACGAAATGCTACAACTCTTCTCGTGAAAAAAATGCTGCAAGGTGCATAACATTTTGAAATATGCAAATTGATGACTTTTGATGATTACGTTGGACTTCAAATACTCCGTAGAACAAAAATCTGCGAATGTCAGGTGCGCGATTGAAGAGGTCAGGCAATAAAGCATTCTGAGCGTGTCTTATGTGTAATTAATATAAGGTGGTAATATTCTATAAAACATACTGCATTGTTATTATTGTAAAAAACTAATATAAATGATATATGCTCATGTGCTCTTTTTAGTTTATGTCTAAACAATTCTCTTTTTGTTTTGTAGCAACAGTGGCTATGCTTGTTTGAGAATTCATAAGAGAGCTCCTCACGTAGTGGAGCTACAAACAAGTAGTAAGTATGCTGATTCCCTCTCTCGACTCGTGCTTCTATTAACAAATTTTATTTCCATTCATAATTTTTTTTTTTTTTTAAATAGAAATTCAAATTCATCTCATAAAATTAATTTTGTTCGATTATGATAAAATTTGGGTTATCTTAAAAGTACTTCAAACTAATTAAGTATCTTAACCATTAAATTTATGTGTTGTTTTAAATGGGTTTTTTATTGTGTTTCTTCAGATCGGTTGTCTCCCCTTGCTTCGGACGCGTGCCTTGGAATCAACTTCGAACTCAACCCCTCTGAGATTGTTACACTCACAAGTGAGTCGCCCTTTTGGTAATCTTTTGAAAAGTGATGTATGGTTTTTAAAAACTTTTTTTCCTTGACTTTTCATTCACTGTATCTTCATTTTCGTCTTGGAAAAAAATGGTATGCATGCAAAATATCTTACAGACCACAAAAAAAATATATTTTTAATAGCGATAATAAAATTAATCTCAAAACCGATTGGGGTTTCATTAGATGGGTTTATTTAGTTGACTTCAACTTGAAGCAAATCGCAGTTTCCATTTGAATAACAAGTTAATCGTTGACGTTTAAGATTTTTGATATTTAGATTTTAGATTATTTTATTTAACCTCTGACGGCTCTATCTCTGATATAATAGGGAATAAACATTTGAATATTGCCCAGTATAAATTTACAAAATTATAAAACAATTTACAGTAACATACAAAAAAGAAAAAAAACTTTCAGTAAAATTTTATGCTGCCGTTTAAGAACATTAGAAATATATGATTCAATCTCCCGGTTTGCAGGCGACCTGATGGTCAATTGGCTAGCTGGGGCCTTTGGCACCACAGACTTCAGGTTTGAATCCTGGCGGTGGTATGGACATTTGTGAGTGGTTCGGAATACACGTTAAACTGCAGATCTCGGTCTAATTATCCTAACGTGTACACAAAATGACCATAGAGAGACAAACCCATTTCTGTACTGAATATCGTTTGAACAGTATAGAAGTTGATATACTGCAGCACCATCTGGTGGCAAGTACCATTAAAATGGATAGCGAGAACATATTATTACCAATTTTCATAGCTATTTGGTTGAACGGTATAGAAGTTGATATACTGCAGCAATATCTAGTGGTGACTTACAATACAGGGGACAGCCTAAAAAAAAAATTCTCCATGTTTTGTCAAACACACAAAAAATTTCATCAAAATCGGTCCAACCATTTAGGAGGAGTTCAGTGACAAACACACGTACAGAAAAATTATATCGATTACAGCGCCACCTACCGGTTCCAGGTAGGAATCTAAACCATCCAGGGACGCACTCAAACACACACAAAAAAATTTCATCAAAATAGGCCTAGCCGTTTAGGAGGAATTCAGTGACAAACACAAATTTTGACAAAACACACGTACTGTGTATATATAATAAAGATATTGTCTAATCCCGTTGCTTTTTTTAATATTAAGTTTATTAATAAGAGAAATAATGTCTGAAGGGTTAGTAGAGTAGGAGTATAGTCATGAACTTTGAAATTAATGTAAATAGTATCATTAACAATATGATCTATATCGTCATTATCAATAGAATTAATCTACAATAACTTCAGCCTTATCTTTATCTGATGTAGTAGTAGAAAATGGCCCATTTAAATGTGCAACCTTAGGTTTATTAGCCTAAACTATTTTAGCAAAATCCCAAGGTGAATTATCTTCCGGCTGAAGTTCCAATAACTTCTCTTCCCAATCTTTATTCGAAAACTTTTGAAAGTTCTTCTAATATTTTTGTTAAATCTATTAAGAATAGTTTTAGGAGCAGGATTAAAGGAAGCTTTCCATTTCATTTTTTTTGTTTCTAAGTTTAGTAAGTTATATATATATATATATATATATATATATTAAGATGAATCCATTGTTTATTAGCTTCAGGAAAGATTTTAGTAGCATTTTGGAAAGCATTAGTAATGTAATTAATAAAGTAATAAATTTCATTATCTAAATAGCTATTATTAGAAATTTGGACGAAAGGTAATTTAATAGTCTCTTCGGGATGTACGTTAAATGTAAGCCAATCAATTTTATGAGAAAGCTAATTTGGAGCAGTGGTATAATTAAATTTGAAAGAAATTTTGATAGTGTGAACAGAATTTAGTTCAGGAAGAGAGAATATTTCGGATGGGTAGAAGAAATTTTTGATGAGAGCAAGATCTATAGTAGAAGTAGAGTTAAGTCCAAAGCGATTAATTCAGTAAAAGCATTATTACAAAAATTAATAAGATTATATGTATTTATATTTATAAATTTATATTTTTACAGTTCCATAAATAATGTTTCGCATTAAAATCTCCGCAACCTTAGAACCAATTTGAATTAAAAATTTTAAATCAAGAGTGAATAAAGTATCTGAAGAAGTTTAGTTTGTTTTGTCGCTCTACAGTCATCTTGTGCACACGAGGGCTAAACAGACTGGGACTTATAGTTTGCGAGTGGTTCAGAATCCTCTTAAACGTCCATGCCGCCGCCAGGATTAGACACTGAAGCCTGCGGTACCAAAGCCAGAGCGCTAGCCAATTGGCCATCAGGCCGCTATATCTTTGTATGTGAGATAGTGTTGACGAAAGTTAGACACTTTTTGTAAACCAATCAACAAGATTAGGAATTTATTGACCCAATGGCTTTTGATACCATCTTGAGAAATTTAATTTTCTCTTCAATATTAAACAATTTTTTATTTCTTCATGGATTTTATTTATGTTATTATTAATGTCATTCATGTCATAAGTAGTATAAATAAAAGATGACTTTACTTAAAATACGCTATGGGGGGAATCACGGGGATTCTAAAATGAAAAAATGTGTATTAAAAATTTTGCCACCGAGGGCCTGAATGGCCAGCGCTCGGTACCACAAATTTCGGGTTCGAGTCCCGGTGATGCCATGAATGTTTGTAGTAGTTCGGAATCCTCATTAAACCGTAAGTCCCGGTCTAACATGATAGTAGAGGTAAGATAATCAAGGTCAAGAAATTGCACTTATTGATTTGGTTTGGTTTGTCGCTCTATGGTCATTTTGTATACACTTGAGGCTAAATAGACCGGGATCTACAGTTTAACTTTGATTCCGAACCACTCACAAACATCCATGCCACCGCCAGGATACGAACCTAAAGCGTGTGGTACCAAAACGCTAGCCAATTGGCTATCAGAAGAGGGAGGAATGTAAATAGAGGCGATGATGATAGGATCTTGATTAATAAGATTAAGAGAAATAATAGAAGATTCAATAAAATTTAAATTAGGAGTGAGTATTTGATGATTACAAAGATTGCAGTACCTCCTGAAGCTGACAGGGGAAAGCTCTTCCAACCATGGACAAGGATCTTCCAATGGACAATGACAGGGATCTTCCAGCCATGATTGGTTGGAAGATCGTTGTCATTTCTGATGTAATCATAATTAGCAATATTGTACTTTTATATTAGAGGTTAAGAAGGTTTCTTGGATTAAGCATGATATCCAAGAAACCTTCAGCATGATAGCAGAGCTGTGGTTAATAAAAAAATTAGTGAATTCAATTCTTTTTAGCAAATGTTATTTGCATTCCAGGAGATTAAAACAACTTCAAATCAAGATTGTTTTCAGTTTTTTGCACGACCGCCAATATTTATTTATTCATTATCGGGTCCGACCTAGTTTAACACAATAATTTGACCTTCAAAATGCTCCTGGATAAAGGTGAAGACATCTTCAGCTATACAATATCTGTATCTTGTTAGCTCCTAAACACTTCGATTGAATCCATCTCTATTGCAATAGGATGAAGTATTTCTTTAATAAATTGTTGTAATTAACTACTCCAACTGCACTGATTGCTGGCCAAACTATTCTTCTGGCTGTGTTATAATAGCATAAGTTATATAGTCATAAGTTTTAAATATTCAAATATTTTTGTTTTTGTTACAAAACTAGAATAAAAGGTACATTTAATTGTCTTTAAGTGAAAGATGTTTGATCTTTTATGGTTTAATGCACTGTGTTTATGACTAGGTGGCTAATTCCTTGATTGTTAAACACTGTCGTTTTTAATAAGCCAATTTAAAAATGAAAGCAAATTTATTGAAAAACTTTACATTTTCAATGGAATGTCAGGAATAACATGCTTTAAAAAAGAAGCAAAAGTAAATAAACCAGCATTCCATAAATTAGTTATTCCTTCAACTTAATTCATATTTCGTTCGGCACCAGAGTAAAACTAGGAATATTGGTCAAATTTCGATGTTAAGTGTATTTAAAAAAATTTTTATTTAATATCATTATTATTATTTTTTCCAAATAAATGCAAAATGTTATTGGAGAACAAATATCTAAGTAGGTATAAATCTGCCAATGAAGATTGCTTGTCTAGTTTCAATGTGAATTTGATGGTAAGTGCCATTATGTTATGAGCTATAATTCGTTTTGTATTATATGTCGATAAATTAATGACTCGTGTATTTGTTGAGGGTGCCTGCATTTCTTGGCTGTTTTACTATTTCTGAAAGACAAACTTTTTGAATTTCAGCTCAATCGTACGGCTCTCTGGAGTGTCCAATTGCCGGCATCTACTCTCTGGAAGGCAACTCCAGGCACCTGTCCAGACTGATCTCTTTGAACACGGAAGAGTTCTGGCCCTGTGCAGGTACCACCACTCTCACTTCCGGATGCTCCGCCGTGGACAAGATGGAACTGCTGCAGGACTGCACAACAGAGAGGAAAGCCAAATGTAAGATTTCCTGCTTGCTTGTGAAAAATTGTGTTGTTGTTGTTTTGTCGTTTTCTTATCCCACTTGGCAGACATCTAGGCCAAGCCCACGAGCCCATGTACTGTTAACTGCTATGCTAGCAGCTAGTTGTGTCGGGATGAAATACCAATCTGTCTTTCTATTTACATCAGTTTATTTACAATATTAGTTCATACATACATACACATGGCACCCTGTGTCTCTTCTACAATAGTATTAATAGTTAAAAACCAAGAGCCGGTGTTTCGATCTGACGCTCCTAGCGTTCACCTCGTGGTCTCTAGCTCTGACCGCATGTACTTACCACACTGGACCACACAGTTAAGGTCCCACAGTTAACTGTCACCGTCGCGACCTCTAGCGGCTATAATAATAATTAAACCTTACAGTACTCATGATTGAAGGGGAAGGAAGCAGCTTCTGTTGCGATGGGAAGTCTTACTTTGGCCCCGTGACGCTCTTTCAGTCATAGGAGACCGGACCTATGGCCTAAAGTAGATTCCGAACCACTACAAACATCCATGGCACCGCCGGGACTCGAATCACCTGTAGCACCAAGCGCCAGAGCGCTAGACACTCAGCCAATCAGGCCCGTGCAAAATTGTTTTGCCAAGAAGGAGTTAGAGGTTGCTTACCAACCATGGTACTCCATCAACCTGACAAATCGTCGTGTGCAAAATTTCGTTTAGAGCAGTAGTGGTCAGCTTATTTACATTTCTGCCATGATTGTATGATTGCGATCCATTTAATGAATGAGAGTGGTCATCCAGACTTTCATGGCTTCCAACAAGGATCCTGGTTCATTAAAACAGATTGTGGGTTGTATTTTTGGTTGTTTATTGGTATGTTTTGGTTGTTTATTGGTTGTATTTTTGGTTTGGTCAACTTAAAATGATAGATAAATGTCTGCTGTTCCAAAGTGTTCTGCTGTTATTGGCCTAAGTTTGTGAGTGGTTACCTCACGTAAAAAATCACCAGCTCACTTTTTGAAAAACTAATCTGATAATGAACCTAAATGATAATGAATCTTTATGAGAAACTGACGGATTCTCACTGGTGACTAAAAACTTGAGACGTAGAGATTTTTTATTTCCAATGGCAAGGCAAGTACAAGAAGAATAAAAATAATAATAATAGCAAAAATAACAAGGGAAAAAATACAAAAGAATAAATGTCCAGAAAATGCACAGATGACCGAAGTCATTGCCTTAAGAGTTCTCTCGCACGCCAGTAAAGCGCTGTCTCCGAGTCGCCGTCAAGTACCGCACATCGTTGAAGGTGGTCTCTGTTCATTGGGTCACTTGAACCACATAGGGGGCAGCCAGGATTCGAAAATATTTTAATGCGATGGAGATGTTCTGCTAGACAGTCATGGCCAGTCAGAAGTCGGAACTGGGCGACAGCAAGCCGTCGCGGGATTGCTGGGTATTGCTAAAAGATCTTCAGCTCTCCAACGCTTTGACTTGATCTCATCATGAATTTGTAGCTTGTGGTTTTTAGTCATTATTTGTTTGATATAAAGTTTTATAGAATGGAGGGACAGTGGCGAGGATCTCGTTTGAAGTAGTTTTGAGCCTCGTTTTGCTAGACAATCTGCTTGTTCGTTCCCAAAAAATGCCACAGTGGCCAGGTATCCAGTGAAGTACCACCCGTTTCATTTGGTACTTCAGTGGATACGTAGAGATGTAACTAATCAAAAAGCATATTAACCTATGCCACATTCAAAAGATCGTCTATTTCTACTTGAGTTTCATTCAACGTCGTGCTTTGAATATGCAGAGCATAAGAGTGATGCATCTTTAACCCATGAAACACCTGGACTTATACAGTCTTTTGCATTCCGTTTCCAAGGTGTTGAACAGCGAGGCATGAAGCGTCCATATCATAAGCCTCAAATGTCACACATTGAAATTTCTGATTGGTTGACGCCTTGGGGTGAATGCGGTTGAAACCTTTTTGGCGAAAAAAATTGTTATTTCAATTGTGTATTTGAGTTTTCAGTTAATTTATCATCTAGTTCGTGTAAGGGCAGCATAACATGTATCCCATGATGCTTCTTGGTCTGTAGCTGAATCTCCCAATCAATGCTAAATGACTTCAGTTTCCATCATAAAAACATATTTTACAAATACAACATTTTCACAATAAGGCCCAAGAAAAATTAAAATCTCTATTTGAACATGAAATAATAATATAAATTTAACGTATACTATAGATATGTTGTACTATATAACGTAATTTATAGATACATTGTAAGATAGCAAAATGTTGTAACACAGAATGTTCATTAAAAAAAGTATTTAGTATGCCAAGAATGATAAATTCCATGATATTTTATTCTCAATCTTAATATGAAATAGCCATTTTGTATAAAAATATTTATACTAATACTCATTATTATACATGCAACTAATATATTTTTCAGAATTACTTACACTCAATCTTGATATTATAATCAGATTAGATTGTACAATTATAATTTCGTGTACACTATTTTTTTTCTTTCATCAAAACTTATGTGAATTTTAATTGTTGTATTTCAGATTTAATTTTTTTTTATAATGAAAAAAAATGATCATTCAACTTTATTTTTAAAACTGACCTTATTGAATATTCATAAATGACATAAGTTTTTTCTGGTGTTTTTTATTTTTCATAAGTGTTTTTCATTTTTGTTTTTGAGACATTCATAAGGAAAAAAAATTCATAAAAAATGATCACACAATTTTATTTTTAAAACTTATTGAAAATTCGTAAGTGACATTCATTTAATCATTTGAAATAGTTATGATCTAATTATTCCTTACATAATATTTTTTATTTTTTTTTTTTTTTTTTACTGCAACATAATGAATACTTTTTTGATTTTGTAGCTTTCCAATGTCGTGGCAGTTGGGAAGAAAATGGAATTAGTTATGTCATTGCTACTGCTGTTGGAACAAGAAAACATCTCTGTTTGGTAAATGCTTTATGTTTGTCATTTAATGCCTTGTAACTAAAAACAAGTAATATATATATATATATATATATATATAAATTAAGTCAATTCCTACTTTTTTTTTCACTATACTGCTGAAAAGTCCTTTATAAATAAAGTTGAAATTTTCCTCTTACATCTGGTGCCATCTATTATTAGATGCATGCAACTTAAATCTAAAATGAATTAAATTTAATTAAGGGATTAATATTGGAAAAATCTGTATTAATATCAAGTGTCATCCATTACAAGTTCAAAAAATATATTTGAACTTGAGTGGATGAATAAAAACATTTTATGAACGATTGAAAATTTGAACAAGATATAGATAGGAAGAAGAATGTGAGCTAATAGAAGGAATTGAAAAAAGCAACGGGATTAGACAATATCTTTATATATATAATTCTTCTGTACATGTGTTTGTCACTGAACTTCTCCTAAACGGCTGGGCCTATTTGGATGAAATTTTTTGTATGTGTTTGAGTGGGTCCCTGAATGATTTAGATTAACAACTGGAACCGGTAGGTGGCGCTGAATTTGGATTCTTCTGTACGTCGTATTTGTCAATGAACTCCTAAACGGCTGTACTGATTTTGGTGAAATTTTTATGTGTGTGTTTGAGTAGGTCCCTGGATGGTTTAGATTGACGATTCGACCCACTAAGTGGCGCTGCATTCAATATTTAGGATTTTTAATTTTCAGAGGCAGGACAACGACTACCGGGTCCTCTAGTTACTAATAAAATGATTAAACACTATCCTTCTTTCACTATTATCTCACCTACCTAGATTCTTTAACTTAATTAGTTTCCCATTTCTTGGAAAACTGCTGCTGTAATTCCTATTCTCAAACCTGGAAAAGATCTCACTAACCCAAATAGTTATACATCTATTTCCTTACTTACTTCTATTAGTAAAATTGCTGAAGCAATCATTTATAAAAATCACAATACATTTGTTACCTAAAATAATGTTTTAAATCCAGAACAATTTGGCTTTAGAAAAAAAAACCTTCCTACCACACATTCGAACAAGATATATATATAGGGAGAGTGTGAACTAATAGTAGGAATTGAAAAACAAAAAAGAGTTCCATTATTTTTCCTTTGAAAATATTAAAACAGACCAGTCAATAATGGGACCAAATAATTTTGTATGTTTTTTATTCATTATATTATGTTTACTATTACGGCATTCGTATAAATTTGTTTTGGATTGATTGCATTTTTCTGCTATAGGCTTATACAGTTAATGACAGGATGATTCACTTTTCTGGAAGCATGGAAGAATGCTTAAGAAATGTCCAAATCGGTCGAGAAGGTCTCATCGCTATCAATGGAACTAGTAGAGGTAGGTGGCAATAAAAAATATTTACTTTTTGGTATTTTTTTAAACATTTTAACACACTTTTTTTTTTTTTAATTAGTTGAAAATAGCATTATATATGTGCAAATCTTATTTTTTTTAAATGTTAGCATATATAATATTATATTTTGAATAATAATGTATGAATTCTTGATGGATTCAAATAAATGTAATTTATTATTTGCTGAAAAAATGCGATAAAATCTAATGCAAATGAAATCTTATAGTAGTAGAGATAGTTTTATTATTTGTGATCTTTACTGTTATGTCTGTTACTCTATTTAATTCTGCATATGCATTATTTCAAAACATTGAGTCAAAATTGCAATGTTTAAATTTTTTTTTGCAAATGTTTTTAATTTTGTCCCTTTATAGATTCTTTAGTTTATTATTATTTTTCTTTTATATTCTCTCTTATTAAATTTTTTCTAAATTATTAAAATTCTAAATTATTAAATTTTTCCAATGTATGTATTTCTGTATTCTACAATAGTCAAATACCTATTATAACAATAGTGCTATAACATTTAATTAAGAGAAAAGTTGTTATGAATTAAAATTTTTAAAATTCATTGTGTATAACAGTATTTCTGACCGTGGGCTATACCTTGCTACCTAAAAGGCAGTGGAATTATAAAGGGGTGATAATAGCTGTAGGAACAGTTAATAAATACAAGGAGCCAATGGAATTAGCTAAAAGGGGTGATAGTAGCCTTAGTACAATTAATAAAAAATAAGGGGCTAGTGAAAGCATAAAGAAAGAAGATGAGATATGAAAATTTAGAAAAATTATTCCCAGGGACATTGATTTTTTTAATCTTCAGAAGAGGGTTGTTGGCCAAATATGTTTGGTAACAATTGATGTATAAATTATACGTTTTTGTATTTTATATATGACCCCTTTATTATATGCACTGTATTACTAACATAACAATTTATCTTTTAGGTTTCTGTCCGGCTACTGGCGCATCTACATTGTCAAATTACAGTCCATACGTCACCATGCTATGTGTCCTCATGGCCACTGTAATAAGAATTTTCAGTTTGCGGTGATGTCCTCATATCCAAGAACATCAACTGTTTTAATGACTGTACCATTCAGTAATCATGTACAGATATTGTGAGTCTCTACTCAAAAAAGTTATCCATTTAAAACAAAACACTCAGAAAAAGTGTGGATAAACTTTAAAAAAAAATCTTTTTGCTCAGAAAGTGGAACCCTTTAAACTAAAAAACGAAAATTGTGTATGAGAAACTAAATTTTGTTTCTGTTTTATTACTAAGAAGAGAAATGTTTTCCAAGTTTGTTATACACAACTATATAAAAACAAAGACAGTTTTTCTGTTGTTAATGGGGAATAAAAAAAAGTTGTTATATTACAGAAGCCTTTCTGTCATATCTTGATATATGCTGTTAAAGGTTAGGAAACTTTGCCTATTTCAGTGTGATTGTCTGAAAAATATGTTATTTTATTATTATTTTTTTTTTCTTCCTATCCTCGAAGATGATGTGTTTATGTGAAATATTTGAAAACCAAGGACAATCAGCCTATGCTCATTTATAGCTTTACTAATTCATCAAAGCTAGCTTATTGTATATTGAATATTTGCTGAACATAGCAGTTTGTTTTGTTGTAATTTTGTGGGATATACAAAACATTCAAAGAGTTGCTTTGTTATCAGTTAAAGGATATGGTTCTTGATTTAAAACTAGGGTTACTCTAGTACAGGCAGCACTCTTTTAGTGCGCTATTGCATATATTATATTATTTTATTTTATTTGTATTACATTATAGTAATCAGTGATTTAAAATAGTTTTTTTTAAGGTGCAGTGTTACAAGATACAAAAAAAAAAGTTCCTTTTTAACATTCTTGGATTTTCTTTTTTGAATAAAACCACATACCTTTTTATTTGGACAATGTTTTAATGTTTAAAACAAAATGTAAAGGTTTATTGTTGTATTATTGTTTAAAATTTCCTTTTAGTTTGAAGAATAAATGCTGCATCTTTTTTTTTCTTAGGATATTTGGTTTTATGTGCTATTTTTTAAATAAAGGTGAATCAGAATTGTTTCTGCTGTATGATTTATAAAATTGTTCTGTTCTGCCATTATAATATTTTTTATTTTTTCGTGACTTTACATGTTAGGAGTTATATTTTTATACCTTGGGCTGTTATGTCATATAGCTCTAATATAGATAAGTGGAAGTTATAAGGGACTGTGAATGTGTTTGCAATCCTTTTTTTATAGGTATTTGTTGTCTTAAAATAGATTTTTTTTTACCTCTTTATCGTATGGAACTTGAGGTTTAAGTTTATTTTCAACTATGTGTTTCCTTTAAATAAACCAATAAAGATTTATTTTGAATAATGTCTGACATGTATTATTATTTCAACATTATAATTATATCTTTAGTTGATAAAAAAACATGGTTTAAATTTCATACAAAGAAAATGTGATGTTGTATAAATGTATAAAACTATTGTTTTATTATAATTCTTGTATAAATTTTTGTGCTTATTTTAATATTCGATATATTTTTTATTTACATTGTGAAAAAAAAAATTGGAGACATTTTTAAAAGTCTCCTTTAATCCTCTAATAGTAGAACAACTTCAGCTTAATTAAAATCCTAGTTTTTTAGGATTCTAAAAAAAGCTTTTGCAAAATATGTTTATAATGTAAACATCTGAACTATTTTTCTTTTTTAAATTTATAATATGTCAATATGCACAAATCATATTTTAAAAAGAGTTTGTTTATATATTTTAGCATTCTTGCAGGTGTGTAAAAATCAATTTGGATCCCAATTTCATTTATTTGTATATTATTTTTTATAAATAATGATTGGATGAACATTTGAATTGTATATTCAAATTATCAAATTATTGCTACTAACTGATTTGAAATTTAAATGCTGTAAGCATTTTAAAATTTGAAATATTACTCCAGTGATACTAACATGAAATTAAAAATTTGGAATTATAAATTTTTTTAAATCATAAAATGGTTAGTATCTATTAACAACATTGATTGGAAATTAAGAGAAGATTACAAATTTGAGATCATATTTCAAATTATAAAATGATAATTAACAAATAGTAATTGTTTGAGATTTAAAAATGTGAATAAAATATACTATGTTACAAAATAATTACAACTAACAATTAGTACTGATTGAAATTTAAAAACATGCATTGAAATTAATAACAATCTTCAAATTTTTCTTAATAATCTTTTATTATCATGTTTTAACCCAATTGCATCATTGGAAATTTGCAGCAAATATGATTACATTATTTTCCTTATATAAAACAATTCAATAGAGAATATAATGGCATTATTAGTAAAAGTAAATCAAGCTGATGTATGTTTTAGTGATACATTTAATGATGCAAATGGGTTAAACAATACTTACATTACCATATTTCTTGATCTTTTGTTGAATCTGGGAGTGTAAAAAGTGTGAAGAGTAAGTTTGTCATGTTGTGAACATGAAACCATTTCGTATCAATCGGTGCCTTGAACTTTGCCTGAACTGTCTCTTTTCCGTCTCAGGCTGTATTTTTCTCCTTATATATATATATATATATACGATATATATATATGAATTCTGTTTCCTCTGCGTTCTGCGCACGAATTGTGATAGGGGTCTCTGGCCTGCCTGGGGTTGATTTCTGTAAAAGCCCTGGCCTTTCTCTTCTTGCTAGAGGTCAATTAAATTAATAAAGATAGTAAAAACAAAGGTCTTTTCTCTTATTTTCATTAACCATCACACAGTAATTCACTATCAACTAAACATTATACACAATTATTATTCACAACATGCACACATTATTCACGTTACATTATATAACATTATTCAATAACAACGAAACATTATTCCTAATGTTTAACTATCACTTCAACATTAAGAATTTATTACTAATCTAAAAGTATATTTATTCTAGATTCATTTATTGCTACAAATTTATCTTTTCTCTTATTTTCATTAACCATCACACAGTAATTCACTATCAATAAGCATTATAACATTATTCAACATTGTACACAATTATTATTCACAAACGTACACATTATTCACAACGTTACATTATATAACATTATTCAATAACAACGAAATATTATTCCTAATGTTTAACTATTAGTTAAAGATTAGGAATTTATTACAATCTAAAAGTATATTATTCTAGATTCATTTGTTATTAAAAAATTTATCAATAAATGAATTTGTAATACATATTTCTAAATATTTAAATATGTTAACACTATTGTATTTGTTAAAAAATTACCACATGAATATCTCTTAAATTTAAAAATCCAATTTCAGTATTGTGGTATATGAACTTAAATTAACTTGTTTATTAATAAAAATTAAAATATAGCAGGGATTTGCATTGATTCTTTATATTTTCCTATCTTATATTAAAAGTGTACTCTTACTTCACAATAATTCATTTCAATAATTGTTTAACTGATAGTTAAACATTAGGGATTTGTGACTAATCTAAGGTATGTTATTCTAGATTCATTTATTGTAATAAATTTATCAATAAATGAATTTTTCATTAATTCTAAATATTTAAATATATTAACACTATTGTATATGTTTACAAAATCCTACTTAAATATCTATTATCTTGCATTTAAAATTCAACAACAATAACTTCAGTGTAACATGAATTTAAATTAACTTCTTTATTAAAAAAATTAAAATATGGCAGGGATTTGCATAACATTCTTTATATTTTCTTCTCTTACTTCACAATAATTCACTATCAACAGAATAAGTTATTAGAATTTAGTAGCATATATACTTAATAAGTATTTTATTATTGATTCATTAATTAAAAAATCATCAACAAATGAATTTCTAATTCATTAATATAATTATCACGTTATTTTTAAACATATTTACAGTATTGTACATACTTAAAATCCATGCATAAAATAACTCGTGTTAAATTTATATAACATTATTCAATAACAACGAAACATTATTCCTAATGTTTAACTATCAAAATAAATATTAGGAATTTATTACTAATCTAAAATTATGTTATTCTAGATTCATTTATTGTTAAAAAAATTTATCAACAAATGAATTTGTAATACATATTCTAAATATTTAAAATATTTAACACTATTGTATTTGTCTAAAAAAATCCCATATAAATATCTATTATCTTACATTTAAAGTCCAACAATAATAGCAGTATAGCATATAACTTTTTATTTAAAAAATTAAAATATGTAGGGATTTTACACAAGATTTTTTTTATATTTTCCTTTCTTACATTAAAAAGTAAAATCTTCACAATAATTCACTATTAACAGAATAAATTATTAAACATGCATACTACTAAATTTTTAATAAGTATTTTATTATTGATTCATTAGTTAAAAATTCATCAGCAAATGTATTTCTAATGCTTGAACCTAATCATCGTTATTTTTAAAAGCACATTTGCAATATTGTACATATTTAAAAATTCATATATATATCAAACACAAATAATTCATAATAATAATAAATTAATAATATTATAATATAATTAATAATAATAATAAATTTATAATAATTCATACTTAAATTTAAAAACTTGTCCATTAACTATAAACAAAATTAAGCTTTTAAAATTTTTATTTAAAAAAAAAATTTTAAATATGGTAACAATCTGTATAAGATTCTTTATATTTATCTCTCTTATATATCTTAAAATTCCATTGTAAACTTAATTCTGAAGATTTCCTTGTTGAATCGCAAAAATATGTTTAAAAGATAATTTATATATATATATATGCTCAAATCAAATTGTACATTTATTCTTTAGATTTATGCAAATTAATAGAAGTAAATTAGTTAGCATTTTATTATTTTTAAAAAATTTACTGAGTGTTAAAATGACAGAATTATAGTTCATTCATGAAACTGAAGGTTTCAAATAAACCAGTTAAATTCCAATAATTCTTTAAAGTTTCTATGTTATTTTAAGTTAATTTATAAGATGTAGAAATAACCATATTCTGTGTTCTAGACCAAGGGAATTATAATGACAGTAAGATTTGTTATAAATAAAATGAAGATATGAGGAAAATTAAAGATTTTGACTAAAAGGTTATGTTCCTATAAACATTTATAATAATTTTTGTTTAATGTTATTGAGTCTGTATAAATTAAATTGATTTTCTGCTATACCAAAAATAATATTAAATATTTTATTTGGATAGAAAGAAGATTTTTTTACCAATTTTTAATTGAAAATGATATAAAAATATATTGGAAATGGTAATTGAGTTATATAATATGAAAAAAAAAAAAAAATATTTAACTCAGGATTAACCATGTATAATTATAATCCATATAATAATTTATCCTTAATTATCAGGATTAACTTGGTTAACCATTAACCATCCATCCAAGAAATGAACAATGAAGATTCCATCACAACATTCAATTAGAAGGAAATAATATTTACAGATAACAAATAAATAATGAAATAATACAGAAATAAATTACTGCAGCAATAAAAATGAAACAAAAGAGGCTACAAAAAAGTCCATGGTAGATTGTTCCATTACAATAATTCCAGTTAAAATTTAGCTAGCGAGGGTGAAAAATCGTTTTGAAGAGATTGTCTGTTAGGGGTTTCAAATTGACAAGAATGACAAGTGTTTTATGAATGGGATACGAAATGTTACAAAGCAAATGACTGAAAAATCTCCAGAATGAATCCCTATATTATCATAGAGATGGAGGATTTGATTAAATGTTGGAGTTACAGCAAACATGAAAAATTCCTGTCACATGTAAGAATAACATCCCATAGGATCCAGGAGAACAATTTGCAATTGAAGATAAAATAAATATAGTAATAATAACTCAGATAGACATATATCTTGGTTAATTGATGAAATTCTTATAGAGTTCATGTTAAGACATAATTGTTTAGGATTTTTTTAAAAGTCATATCCTGAGAAGCACAGTGGTAGAACAGCAGTGCACAGAAAGCATGGAACTTGCAGAGTATGCAAGATATTATCTGGTTTTTGCATTGATTGTGGTGTAGAGGAGTTGAGTACTGTAAGGAAGATCCGCATATAAGCTTTAACTCATCTACATTAACTAATACAGGGTATATGTTGTTCTAATGCAATGGTAATACAGAAAGATACAGTTAAACCGCTGTTTCTCAATTTCGCACTATCAGAGGGCCCGTGTAGCTTGAAATATGATAGGCTACAGACGCGAATCACTACCCCCACAACGCTCTGCATAATCCTAATTGGCCAGGGACCTACTGGTTTGAGTGATTCCGAACCACATAAATATCCACGGCAACTGCCGGGGAGTTTCGAACCTGAAACCCCAGCACGGTACCAGTGCTAGCCACTTGGCATCAGGCCCCTATGTAGGGTAATTTGTCCCAAAATGAATCAATTCAAAGAATTCAAGAAAATATTACTGGAAGATATAAACAAGAAAGTAAATGAAAATAATATTTTTTATTTAAAAATATGTACAAATCTAGTTATAACTGCCCTGAGTTTTAAAAATAAGTAAAGGTGGGATATAGGTGAGATTACAGTATAATTCTCACTACACCAACATATGATGAAGGAAGGGGGGTATCGCTTTTAGAGTAACTGCCCGACATTGACTGTCGTACTGGAGAAAACCAAGAAAATATTTCATTAATATACTGATTGCCAAGAGCAACATAAAACGCTTTCTGAAATGTCATTGAGTAATTCTAGACTGAGATTTTGCTCTCCTGCCGTGGCTAACAAAGCGTTATCACTGACCTAGAGCAGAGGGCAAGATTACTGGGGTTAGGGAAGGCATGAATAGCCGAGTGTCCTAGCGCTCAGTGCCACACAGGTTTCAGGTTCGGAGACTGGGCTTTACTATGGATGTTGTACTGGTTCGGGATCCAATTTTTAGGTCCTGGTCTCCTTGATTGTAAGAGCGACACTTGCCAATTCGAACTTTTACCCACGGTGCTCCATCACAACAGAAGCTGCCCCTTTTCCCTCCATCCGTGAGTTAGAGTACTCTTGGGATGTCCGTCCCCGCACTACAAGACACTGAGGATTAGACACAGCAGTGTTAGGGATGTGGTTATAGAAGGGTAGGGTTATATAAACAGAAAAACATTTAAAAAAAACTAGGCCCTATTTTTGTTCGTTTAAAGGAGGGATGTGGCATATAATATTTAGGAAAAGGCATTACAACCATTTTTTAATAAGATATTGAAACAATGAAGGAATTGGTAGCTTCTTCTTCATTACAATGAATTCTTAAATCGTAGATTAAAAAAAAAAAAAATCCTTTTATTTTATACATTTTACTTCAGCAATTAGTTTGTTTAAAATTTATAAAGATATTTCGATTATTTTATTATAAAAATATTCCAATTCTTTCACAAACGGTATTGTATATATTTAAAATACATAGCGCCATCTGGAGGAGTTTTTAACAGTGC
>BPLR01017664.1:0-44004 GCA_021605095.1 Caerostris extrusa | reverse complement strand
GTACCACAGCCTTTAGGTTCGAATCTGGCGGGGGCATGGGTGTTTATGAGTGATTCGGAATCCACGTTAAGCTGTAGGTCCCGGTCTAATTAGCCCAAAGTGTGCCCAAGATGGCCGTAGAGCGATAAACCAAACAATCTTAATGTCGTAAATGAAGAACTTAGCAGATTATAATTGCAGATATGCCAAATTCACTTCTTATGAAGCTATATGAAAAATTGAAAACATGCGCCTTTTTCAATCACAATAATATCACCTTAATTATTTGTGCTCATTTAAAATGTGCAGGCAATATTCATCAATATTTTTATATTCACCTTTTTGCATTGTTACAAGCGATGTGCACATGAAATTATCTAAAGCAGCGCCTTCAATCGTCAAGATTTGAACTAATTTTTTTTTGTGCGCTACACAAAATCTTGTACCTCAGTGAATATTAATCCACCAAATGGTATGTCTCTCAACCCATATATGTTTTTTTAATCAATAACAAAATTTGTTATTCTAATGTATGTATTGAAATAATATATTTTATTCGAGATATTCGCGTTTTATTATCTTTTAATAAAGTTTGAATTAAACTGATATTTTAAATAAGAGATTATTTATACACCAAACAACGCCTGTTTTATTTTTATAATTCATACCGAAATATATTTCCTTTCTATCAATTTTTTTTTTAATTTTAAAAATGAATGTATTAAAATAATCAATAATAAATATATTTTCATTAGAATAAAATAACATAGATACTTAAAATAATACTGGTAATGTAAAAATGTTTGTAATGAGAGAAGAAATAAAACAGATTTTTCTCTGTTGATGATAAGAACAAAACATGAAGAAAAAAAGAATTCCGGCATAAGAAAAAGAATCATTCTTCCTTTCAATCAAGAAATTATATTTTTGTATTATTATTTTTATTTATAATTGTTTAGAGGTTTTTAAAAATTTCTGTCATAACTTATTCCAATGTGAATCGAAAATAATATTCAAGGTTTCAAAAATAGAGACATTTTCAAATAATATTCTTTTAATTATTTATTAATAGAATATTATTTGAAAATATTCTATTGAAATAATATTCATTTAATTATTTTTTCAAATGATATTTTTTTAAAAATAAGTTCAAATCTTTCTTTAATTGTAGAATAATATAGAAACTAATTATTTGATATTTTCTTCTTAAAAAACCAAAATTCAAAACCAATTATGAAAAATCACAAAAAAAGTACCACCCATTTTGAGAAAAGAAATTTTTTATGATAAAACCAGGATTTAAAGATAAGACTAATTAAATAATATTATCTGAAAACAGTAGTAATATAAATTAAAATAATAAATAAAAAATGATAATAATAATGTGTAAGGTAATTTTAAATAAAACTGATTCATCCTTAAAATAATTAAAATTCTTAAGCTAGTATGCGAATGATAATTTTCTGCATAAAAGAAACTTTGCAAAATTAGATAGACCGAACTCTTAAGAAAGTATAAATAAAACAGTTAAAGCAGTTTTTAAATTTAGTTTTCAAAGAAAAACGCAACATAAACAAAACAATGACTTTAAGAAAACAACAATAAAGAATATAAAGAAAACAGTTGAATGACACATTGATAATACAGAAAATAAATAGAAACTTATCAAACGGTAAATATTATAGAACTTTGAAATAGGTCTATTTTTTTACTTACATTTTTTTTTAAGTAATTTAATCAAGCAAATTAAATACGAAAAAGTTATTTAGGCTCCTTTATTGAATGCTTTAATCCTGTTTTCGCTAAATGAAACATATTTAATCATAGTAGAAATCTTTGATGAAAATTAAATTGATCGAAAATTATCAATTTGAAAACTCGTTTGCTTAGTCAAAGAAAACTTGTTAAATGCAGGTTCAGACGATTTTTCTGTCATAAAACAAAAGAACAAATTTTAACGGATTTGAATTAAAATGAAAACAAAAGTAGCAATAAAAACTTGTTTGATTATAATAATTTTTTTCAGATGATTATTTTTAATAATATTCTTAAATTTAACTGTCAGTTTAAGACGTGAAATTTTTAGAAAACACTTACTTTTTTTTTTCTCCGCTAGATGGCATATCAAATGAAATGAAATGACGTCACTAAAGCTGGGTTTACATTGTAATTGATTTTTATGACGATTTTTCTTACACAAAAATAAGAATTTTGACGCTTTCAAAATTTACTGGAATTAATATGGGTTATCAATTTTTCCATTTGTAATTAATGTTTTGAGAACTCTTAAGTTAATTATGGTGCATGTATTACATACATTTTTTTAATTTATTTTATAAATACATCACATAACAAAATGGTGAAATTATAATAAATTGCTCTAAATACGAGAAATAAAAATTATAAAACTACAAATTTTGGTTTCAAGAACCAAAATAGATTAATAATTTAAATTAAAAAAAAGGTTGTTTTTTTAATATTTTGAAAATTATATTACACAATACTAGTACAAAATTTTTTATTATTAAATATTATTATATTCCATTTCAAAATGATTCTATTCATTGCTAAAAATTAACCAGAAAAGTTTAATTTTTTTATTATTTCAATGAAATCATGATTAAAAATATGCAATTATTATAGTAACTATATTCTAAAAAATAAAATGTGCCGATCACAATTAATTATTCAAATTAAATCTGCTTTTTTAAGAATAATTATAAGATTGTATAAATCACTCTTAAATTTATTATTCATTTTTAAATTTTAAAAGTAAATAGATACCTTATTTTCATAAAATATTTTAACCAAAAAAAAGGATGAAATTAATTTGAATTATTATCCATATGTCAAAAATTCATGTTTGTAAAAACAAAATAATTCACGCTGCTCACTGGTTTGTTCTAACAGCTGGTTCTTTCACGATTGCCATCTGTCATAATTTATGACTATCAATAGAAGAAAATGGAATGTGAGATCATCAGCCTTTGTTACCCAGGATATTTTTTGTAAATATTAATTAAGGGAAATATTAATTTTTTCAGGAATAACTCTGAACTAGATGAGCAAATTTATAATTTTTTTTAATTCAAAATTATTCTAACCGAAATAATAGTAATAATAACTGTACAGTTCTTAAGAAAACTGAAAATTAATTAAAATTTAATCAATTCAGCTGATATACAAGTTGCCCATAAGAATTAGAATTTTGTAGTGTAAGAACAGAACGCATAACAGCAATCAAGCAAACAAAAAAAAGAAAAAATACCAATAAATTATGTTCATTAGTTATTGTTCAAAACTGAAAAAAGAAAACATTAAAAATTTTTAAAAATATAGATTTCCAAAAAAAAAATATATTTTATGAAAAGCACTAGAAAGAAATTTAATAAAAGAGATCATGAAAGAAATTTAAAAAAATAAAAATAAAAAAAATAAACTATAGAATTTCCAAACGATTTTATAAAAGCACGAGAGAAAGAAATTTAATAAAAAAGAATGTGAGAGAAATTTAAAAAAATAAATATAAAAACTGAATAGAAACAATTTCTATTCAGTTGTTCTGTTGTAACAACAACTCAAAATTAAGTTTCAAGAATAATATACTTTTTCTTGTCCATTTTTATTTTTATGTGTTAACTGTTTACGATATTCTATTATTATTTCTGATGTATATTTTGGTTCTTTTGCATTAGCCTGGAGCAAATTTTGCCAATGTCAGATTTTCATTTTAGTAGAGCCGCAACAAAACAGCAATATAAACAATTTCGAAAAATAAAACAACTCATTTTAACAAAACAAGTAATTCTTTCCTTTCAAAATAAATTTTTTCATAAACTTTAGAAATATAAACTAAAAAAATGTGCTGTATGAGCAATTTGAAGATTTGTTGTTTGCTCAAAAATATCTATTCTTTTTGCGAGATTAGCGAATTCGTATATGAACCAATCCCGTGATTTAACTTTTGAAAAATTCTAAAACATCTCGGCTGATGCATGGAAATAAAACGATAATTTAAATATTAAATAAATTAATTATTTCTGTCCTAAAAACTAAAATACTAAAAAATACAATTTTTTCTTAGAATATGTAACTTTTTTCATTTAGTGATTACTAAAAATCACATTTTAATTAATTCGTTTAAAATTAAATGAATAAAAGAAATTATATTCATTAATCGTCTGCTTTTAAGCAAACTTTTAATTCAAATGATTAAAAATTCCTTTTTAGTTGTTTTACTTAATGATTTATTAATTTATTAATGATTTATTTATTTAGAAATAAGGATTTTTCATTAGGATTAATCTAAACAATTTATTTAGAAAATCAAATGACTTGATTATGGTAAATATATTATATTTGAAATGTGCTAAGAAAGTACTCTCTATCAAAAGAAAGTCACGTGTCTCTTAGTAGAGAATTATTTTTTTATCACCTTAAATGGATATTTTGAGTTGAGTATTCTAATATGCTGAGCGTGTTTTCCTGTAAATTTTCTTTACATATTTTAAAACTTTTCAGTGAACGAAAATAAAAATCAATTTTTTATTTGTTTTAATAAATCTTTTTGGAGTTATAAACTGATAAATTATTTTGCCCTTTATTTAATATTTCTTGTTCGTTTGTTTGTAATGGTGCGCTTTTAGCAATCTTAATTTGTTTTCTACATACTAAATTCATTTTATTTATAACTACGTTTTTTTAATTTCCCAAAGAAATGAATATATACATTCATACTATCGATCATTTGATGCAACTATATAATCAATTAAAAAACAAATTCAAAAATGCTATTTTTTAATTAAAAAATTCTAAATTTTCTAAATTCTAAATTTTAATTGCTATATAGTTGCATCAAATGATCGATATATATAGTATATATATATATGTGTGTGTGTGCGTGTTAAAATTTACCAAAATAAAAGCTGTGTAATTTCACTGAAGCTGGAATTATATACGCTTAATAACAAACTCCCTGGCACTACAGCCCATAGTGGGCCAAAACCGTCTGCCTACTGACAGATTTTGAGACAGGAGGTGGTATCGTTTTACAGGGTAGGGTTTGTCAGCCCTATAACCTACAGTCATATTAGACCGGGACCTACTGTTTAAGAGGGTTCCAAACCACTGCAAACATCCATAACATCGCTGGGACTCAAACCCGAAATTTGTGGTACACGACTATCAGGCCCTGTATATGCCTTATATTTTATAAAATTACCTCACTTTTGTGCCAGTAGTAACTCATGCTAGTTAAAAATGCGAAAGTTCAATTTTCCTAGATTTGGTTTGTCAATCTACGGTCATTTTTGAACACTTTAGGACTAATTAAAACCAGGACCTACAGTTTAATGTGTGGATTCCAAACTACTGACAAACATCTAAGCCACCGCCAAGATTTGAAGCTGAAGCCTGTGGTACCAGAGGCTGAGAGATTCAGCCAATTGACCATCAGGCCGCTCAGCTTTCCCTAGAGTTGCATTCAATGTACTCTATAAACAAATTACATGTTTAGAATATTCTAGATTTTCTCTCCACTACGTTATGAAAAGACAAAGCAAATACCTCTAAAAATCTTCCCCTGAATAAATTATTCATTTCTTGGGTAGTACAAGAAGCTACCTGGATAAAGTTAGACATTCTATAATTATACTATATCAATGGCTAGAGGTGCTCGTGACTTTTGTCCTAATGCTCACCAGAGCGCATGTTGCCACCGAGCCACGAGTCGTACATTGACAAAATAAATGAGGAAACAACAAAATTGTTTTAAAAATTTGCTAATAATATTATCATGATTCAATCCAATTGATTAGCCCTCTAGTCTTTGGAAAACAGGCTTCAGGTTCGAATCCTGGAAATTGCATGGATGTTTGTGAGTGGTTTGGAATCCACGTTAAACTGTAGGTCCCTGTCTAATCAGCCCAAAGTGTGCACGAAATGGCCCAGTGAGAGCAAAAATCAGAATTGAAATCAAATTTTAATTCAAATAATGATTGAAAATCGGGGACCAGATGGCCGACTCGACTAGCGCTCTGGCGCTCGGTGCCACAGGTTTCGAGTTCGAGTCCCGGCGATGCGATGTATGTTTGTCCACTTTAAACCGCAGGTCCCGGTCTAATAGAATCGTAGAGCGTTGTGGGGGTTAGTGTTACTCGCATAGCATATTTTTCAAGCTACACGTGTCCCTGGTTAGTGCTAAATGAGTAACAGCGGGTATAGCCCTTGCTTATGGCATAAAAGATTGTCTCTGTATTGCCAGCTGCATTAGAACAACATACTGGAATGGCGAGTAACAATAACCAGAGTTTGGGGAAAAAATAAGTTTAAAAAAACTTTTTCGAAGAGTTGTTGATAAAGAGCCAAATGTAGCAACTGCGCTTTCAAACATACCTGAATGAATTCAGAACAAAATAGCCAACGGGCACGCGCCTATTCTATACTCGCAAACATCCCGTAAGAAAACATTTTTAAAAGTGATTACTGCCTTCACCCATAACAAAGTACAATCATCTTTTCTTTCACTGTCATTTTTTTTTTTTTTTTTACTCTCTCCCTTTCTCTTTTATTTCGATATGTTCTAAATTATTTCTTGAGATCTGATTCTCCTTTCATTTGTATGAAGACACTGATCAACTGCCAATCAAACTTCGTAAAATGCGTATCTCTTAGCACTCACAACTTTCTTTCAATTTTCGCATTTCATTGATTCTTATAGTATTTTGCAGTTCTCTTGCGACTTAAAAAAGCACTTTTTATTGTTGTTCAAACAATAACTAATAAAAAAATGTACTAAAAATCATTCTTAATTCATTTACACAAAAGAATTGGTATTTTTTTTTTTTTTAATTTAAGGATTAGATTTATATGGGCCCTTGGCTTAGTGGCAATGCGCGCCTCTGGTGAGCATTAGGGCGGAGGTTCAATCCGCTGGCGGCTTTGTTGTAGACACTGTTTTAAAAAGAGAGGAGGCTCTATGGCATTTGTGATATTCAGCATTTTGCTATGTGAGTCTGATTATATGTGGGAGTTTTCCGGTTTTCTCCCATACGATGCGGGAATTTCAAATGCGAGGTAGTTTCCCTAAAAGTCCTCCCAGAAAGTACTGCCCTCCTTCTTCAGCGTTACGGTGCCAAGTCAGACTTCTATGTACTTATGGGTGCTCCATCGCAGCAGAAACTGCCTTTCCTCCATGCATGAAAACACACGAGTTTATGGATTTGGTGCAAAATGTTGTTGTCGATAAAGTGGGATAAGAAAGAACAAAATGATAAATGAAAACCATCATCAAGAATTTACCGGGTTTAAGTCGCGTCTTTTTCCAGAAATTTTCCAATTTCGCATAATCCGGCTTTGAACAGACCGGATACAGTATATTCTGGTTTTAAATAATAAAAAAAAAATTTTAAGTTCCAATATTTTGGGATATATGATATTTCAATATTCCTGAATACTATATTTCCAAAATAATATACGATACCATACAATAGTTAATTTTTCGAGTGTATTGTTCGCCGTTGTGTATTGATTTTAAAGAGTTAGATTCTGCCAGCGTGTTTGAATGCATTAAAACGAACACAAACGAACTAAAGAATGAAATACTTGAGTGGGAGCTTTGAGATGTATGCTAGCTGACGCTGCTTTACCTCAATTTATCTAAATGTTGATTAAAAAACTACAGATAACGGAATTCGGCGAAACAGAAAATGAAACCTTTATAAAGGGAACGGTGGATTATGATCTAAAAATCTGAACTCATTGCCTATGACTGCTTACAAATTCAATTTTAAAACAAAGTATCCTTATTCGTATTTTCTGGCAACCAAAAGAATACAAATAAGAAGAGTAAATGTAAGAAATGAATTATTCAGATGAAATAGATCATAATATTTTAACAATTGAACGATAATTAGAAAATATGAAGTACAACTATCACTTGAAATAAAAATGAATAAACGGTTATAATCTCTTTTCTTGATGTGGCCAAAGCTTTTGATAGAGTGTGGGTTAATGGATTGATTTACGAACTCATTTCTTACAATTTCTCTCCTTATTTGATTCAAGTAATTCGTAACTATCTTTCAGACAGACACTTTGTTGTCGCAGTAGGGAATACTGATTCCTCAATTCGTGATATTCACGCTGGTGTGCCCCCAGGGCTCTATTCTAGCTCCTTTCCTCTATAATATCTTTATCAACGATATTCCACAAAAGAACAATATCAAAAAAAATTAGTCTTTATGCTGATGACACTGCAATCTTAACGCAAGGCCGGAAAACTTGCATCATCCAAAGAAAATTTGCAAAATTATATCATTGATTTAGAAAAATGGCTCATTAACTGAAAGATAAAATTAAATGTGGACAAGACTGAAGCAGTTCTTTTCACTTGCAAAAAATCCTATAACCCTCTAATATTAAAATATACAATAATTATATCACCTGGTCTAAAAGAAACTAAGTACTTAGGAATATTCTTGATAGTAAACTTAACTACAGATCGCATATCTACAACCTTAGAAATAAATTCAATACTCAATTTAGAATTCTCTACCCTTTAATCAATAGAAATTCAGCTTTACCTCTTAATCTCAAAATTCTAATATATCTCTCTTATCTTCGTCCAGTATTAGCTTATGCAAGCCCAGTTTGGGGTTCTATCGCACGTACAAATTTTGAAATTATTCAAAGGCTTGAGAACAAAACTCTCAGAATGTTAACGAATTCACACTGGTACTTTCGTAATGACGATATTAGACGAGCTCTCTCGATTCCAAGTTTAAGACAATTTGTTCACAAAATTTCTACTAAATTCTATAATGATATGCGAAACATTAATAACCCTGTATTAAATATCCTACAAAATTACGATTATGATATTTCTTCCCGCAAACATAGCAAAAAAGACCTCGCACTGTTCTAAATATTTTAAATTAATTCCTTACAATTGCCTGGACGAAAAAAGTTCGCTTTTCTCCTAATTTGTCATTCGGGGTTATTACATGCAACTGATTCCATCAACATCTACATTTTTGATATTTTTCATTTTATAATTTTATTAAATAAATAATTCTCTTTTAAAAAAAAGGGCATTTAATTATCTATTTTGCTTATTAACTCAAAAGGCATGAGACCACCGCTATGTTTCAACATTTTACAAAGAAGGAGCTAGTGGCCGCTACGCGGCCAAGGATCTCCGTAATAATCTACAATAACAGTACGGTTATAATCTCCATAAAAGAAAAAAATGGGGTATCCAATGGTTTACAGCGCAGAATTTGAAGTATCGTTGCTGTTCTATAATATACATCCTCCAACATATCAAATATCCAAGAGTAAGACAGAACTTTATATCCAAGAACACTCTATAGTTTGTCTCTTGCTTCTACATATTTTACGCCTTGAAACAAAATGGAAATGAAGTCAGGGCAAGTATATGGAGTTTAGAATTACTGGGATATATCTTTGTTCGAAATCTGGACAGAAGAATGTCTTCGTTTCGATGAGTCGGAAGAAGTCTATGAGATGGTTTTAATACTATTCAAATGACTGAATTCCTGAGCATATTTGTTTAGTAAAATAAAAAATCGAAAAATAATAAAGATAATTTAGACGATATCTAATTGGATGCAGAGACAATATTTTCAAAATTGAGATTTGATTTAAATTGCGATATAAAAACAATGAAAATAAAAATAAAATTGATTATACATTGATTATTTTCTCGAAAATTATTTTTTTTTACGACATATTTAATTTTTTATAACTAAACGAAAAGAAAAATTATGCAAAATTATGAGTTATCACTTTTAATTTTCTTTTGCACTTGAAATGAACTAAAAAAAGTTTCCAAATTTATTAAAAAATCCACATGATTACGTACGGGGGAAATTAGAACATAATTAAATTTATCTTTCCAATTAGTATAGTAATTAGTTTAAAAGAAAAAAAAAATATTTCTATAGAATTAACAGTTTCATTACCTTGTCTATAATATAAAAAATCGCGGGAACTTTCATGCAAAAATAATGTTTCACGTTATTATTATCATGTTTTTACATTATCATATGAATCATGCAAACATTATCACGTTTTACTTACAAAACATTTTTGTCAAAACAATCAGACTTTTTACTGCTTTATCAATAAAACCGCGAAAAATTACGCTAAAAGAAAATCAGATAAAACCAGTTCCAGAGATAAAAAAGGAATGACATATCAAATTAGTACACAATTTTATCCTTTTTTTTTTATACTACTGAGAATAAAAATAAATAATAAAAAATTATGGTAACTGAAAGCTCATCTTCATTAAATGTCAGCTTTGTCGATTCATTACATTTAGTCAAATTATTTGTTTGGAATATTTTTAAATATTATTATAAAATAAGCTTTTGAGTACACAATTTTTAAAAAGTCACAAACACAAGTTGTTTGAATATATTTAATCAAATTATGCTCCATCTACATAAATGCACTTCTAGCATGGATTGCAAAACATTTTTATGCTATTTTTAAAAAGAAAACCTTTGATTTAGAGTCATATAAATTCAGTAAGTACTGTTTTAACAGCTTCGTGATTTGGGTTGGTTTTTACTGCGATGGATTTTCGAGGAATCTTATCCTGTAGGCTTAAATGCCACAAATTTCGATGCTGAGATCGAGGCGGTAAAACGAGCTATTCTAAACCTTTTAAATTTGTCTATACCACTTTAAAAAGTTGCCCTTTCTTTATAAATTCAAGTCTGCTATTTAGGCTGTTGCTTCACATACAATAAGTGATTCCTACCAAGTGGAGGAAGTGTTAAGATTCTTTTTTAATCAAACAATTTCTATTGGCTGGAAATATTGTTTTTCAGTGGATTCTTAGCCACTGCAACATTCCAGGAAATGTAAAAGCCGACATCTTTGCAAAAAATGAATGCAATTTGCGACAGCCACATTTTATTCTGTCCTACTAGCAAATCTGTGGTGTAACAAAAATAAACTGCAAATGTCCCTCCGAAATGACTGTGTTGAAGTTGTGACGGGACAAATAAGGTCCGAGTTCATTATTGCACTCCCCCTTCCCATGAAACTGAATCGCTTGGTTTTTCTTGCAAATTTTAGACTGGCCATGACTTTTTACAAGGACACATTTGCCGTAATGGCGTGGCCAATATTCCTGACTGTGCCTTGTAGTCTTCAGGCACTTTTATGGATTTTACACATATAACAATCTGCCCTGCGCTCTCTTTTATGAACTGCTCTCTTGTCAACTTTATAACAAGGCTGGTTCTTATTGGGCAGCCAGAGAGTTCATGGCCTCATATATAATAGAATTTGTATAGATTATATATATATATATATATATATATATATATATATATATTTCTAAAGTTTAGAATATTTATAGCAGATGGCTCTGCCCACCATGAGGCTATTGAGCCAATGAATAAGAAGATTATTTATAAGGTTAGGAGATTGAAAAAAATACAAAATTTCATAAACTAACATTTTTAATTATTTAGTTATTAATATCTATTAATAAAATTATAAATTGTTTATGGAAACATGATTTTCATGGAATGTTTATTAATTCTACATCTTTTAAATTAATTAGAAGATAAAAAAGGAATTTAATCGATGTACAGAAGTAACTGTTTTTTGTGGGATGTAAAAAATTTCGTTTGCTCATTAAAACATGTATAATTTTAAGAACAATAATTAGGTCAGGTAATTAAGTGAAAGAAATTGAATAAAAGTCGTACAATTAAAAAGCATTTGAACGACTGTACAACAACGCAGATACTGTTAGTTTGGAACTGAAAGATAGAAATAGCCAATATAGTGGGTGTCATCTCTTGTGTTCTAAGAATTATTACTTTTTTTCTGTAAAATTTAAATATCAGTTGCTGTATAAATGTAGAAAAATTATACAGAGAAATAGATTAAATCGGTGAAGATGCATAATTTCTTTAATTGCAACTTTTATTAAGAGAATGGCATCACATTATTCTACACTATATTCCTATTCCTATATTTCACTATAGAGAACCTGAATGGCCGAGTGGCTAGCGGCTGGCGCTCTGGCGCTCGGTACCACAAGTTTCGGGTTCGAGTCCCGGCGGTGCCATGGTTGTTTGTAGTGGTTCGGAATCCACTTTAAAAAGTAGGTCCCGGTCTATTAGGATCGTAGAGCGTTGCAGGGGCATTGTTACTCCGTGGCTCATCTTCAAGTTACACGCGCCCCTGGGTAATGCAAAATGAGTACATCTGTGCAGCGCTAACCTGAAGGCATCCAAGACCAAGCTATCTAAGTGTTTGCCAGCTGCATTAGAAAGAAAAAATATTTCACTGTATTCCTATACATAAGAATAGGAAGGAAATCATTTATATATATTTTTTTAAGTGAGACAGACGTTTTAAAGAAGAAAGTTTCAATTTTTGAATTATGATAAAGCTAACTTTTGTGATTATTTGATTAAGACAAATTTTATTCAATTACCTTTTCCATTGAGTTTTTTATCTTTCATTATAATCAACGTGATCAAATTGAGAAATTTTATTTCAGTTTAATTTTTGCATATTTATTCAGAGATAAATCAAAGAAAATTTTTATTTCATACATAAAAGTTGTCTAAAGTAATATTTCCTTTAATTAACACAAGTAAAAGCAAATTTTTTGATATTTTGAAAAAAAAAAAAAAACTATTTTTAATTGTTTCAATTTCGCTTGAGTCAGTAATTCAAATTACAAATAATATTTTATTAAGAATGGTTATTTTATTATTCAAAAGTAAATCAAACATTTTCAGTATCATCACACAAAGTAGATCAAAAATGTATGGTATCAAGAAAAAAAGTATTCCAAAAACAAAAGAACTTGAAGTAAAAATAATATTTTTAAAGAACATGCAACCGTACTTCCTCCTACACACTGGCAAAAGCATCAGCATTCAGGAGAAAATGGTCAATAGGCTTCGAAACTCTCACCTGAGAGGAAGTATAGCAGAGCTTGCGTTCCAGCTGAGAAACGTTTAGCTTATAGTCTTTTATCCCAAGAGGAAATTATATTCAACTCAACCCTGCATATCAGTTGACCTGCAGACACTTACCTGGAGAAAAGTATATATCGTGCGTACCTGTGTTTGGGATTTTTGGCTTAGAAGTGGAATCTTTTCATAAATATTTAATTACATATCTTTAAATGTGTTGAATATTGTATACCTCTGATCATATGTGTGTGGTGTTTGTGCGTGTGTAAATAAAGCTGTGAGTTCTCAAACCAGTGCCTCATTTATCTCAACCCAACCACACCCTGTTACAATCTGTTTGTCCAATCTGCACATTACAAACGTATATTACAAAAACAAGTTTTTTTTTTCACAACTTAACAAAAGATAATAATAATAATAGTAGTAATAATAAGGGCACGTCTAAGAAAAATTGGTATAAACATGCAGAAAAATTTCATTGGTTCAATTTTTGGTTCAATTTACACCTGCGATTCGTTTTTTTTTTTTTTCGAAAATGAAATTGACAAAACACAAAACACGCTCAAATAAAACGGAAGTTCCCTCTGCAACACCCTTTACGATGTGCAAATACCCAAACTGAGATCGATTTGCAAAAGCTAAGTGAAAGAGTGGAGAAACAAATATCGCACTAGTAAAATAAATATTTTTTTAATGATTTCATTTTTAAAAATTTTATTTATATTTATGTATTTTTAGATTTAATTTTTAGTATTATATATTTTTTTACAATGTGCTTTTAGTATCATTATTATTATATTATCTATGTTTATGTTAGAATAATAGTAAACACAACAATAATAACTCATTATGCTTCAATTTTCCACTCCAAAAATGTATATAGTGGGTCTAAATCTACTATGGGGATATATAATTTTATATGTGGCCGGACGAGGTATGGTGCATTTCAAAGTAGCCATGGAGCTGTTGCGCCAGTAAAAAGAAATTTTAATACTCACCTGATGATTTCAAGTAGCGAACTCACTTGAAAACTTCTGGTGAGTGTGTATTTGAATATATATCTTGTTATAAAAGGAAAAAAATGATTTTAAAGTTGTTTAAAAATTAAATTACCCTTTACTTTGACAATGATAATAGGATATAATAAGAAAATTCAAAGCAAAAAGTGTAAAAAAATCTAGAGGCTAACTGAAAACTCGTGCATCCTCATTGTTAGGGGAAACTTTTATTGTCCTTAAAATATTAAAATCTTTGCTTTTTTTTTCAAGTTTCTGCTCATTCTTTATTAGTTGAAAATAAATTGCTTTTAAAAATATAAAATTTCCAAAAAGTCTATCGATGCACTATATCTTTTGGTTATTTTAAAATCAATAGTGTTTGCTTAACATTTCTGTTTTCAATTAAAATAATTCAGCTACTGTGTATGCATATTGTCTAATTTTCTGCAATATCGCATTATGCCTATCTATATACATATTGTATATAAAATAAATTGAATGAATACAAATGGGTATTCAAAATTTTTATTTCTGTAATCATTTATTTAAAACGTGAAAATAAAATAAAATAGTATTTTATTTCAGAAAAATGTAATCAATTAAAAAAAAAATCACTATCAAAATATTTCATATTAAATATTAATATCTAGTTGTCGTTACATGTTTAAACCAATTCTAAAAATTGATGAATGCATTTTAAACTACAAAGAAAAATACTAATAATAATAATCATCATCATCCTCATTGGCGCAACAGCCCCATAGTGGGTCAAGGCCGTCTGCCTAATGGCAGATTTCGAGACATGAGATGTCATCTTTTATGGGGTAAGATTGTCAGCCCTACGTCCATCGCTCTACAGCCATGTTTAACCGGGACCTACGGCTTAAAGTGGATTTCGAACCACTACAAACATCCATGGCACCGCCGGAACTCGAATCGAAACCTGTGGCACTGAGCGCCAGCGAGCTAGCCACTCGGCCATCAGGCCCACTAATAATAATACAAACTACAAATACAAAACTACATTGTTGAATTTATTTTATTTGATAATTGCATTTTATTTAATTGAGCTGCTTTGAAAATGTGGAGATCATGGAAGGGGGAAATGGTAGAAAAAGAAAAAAATGTAGTGATTTTGCGGCACAACGAAGAAGGGAAAAATAACCCTCCTCCATGATTGACTGGTTTACGATCTATATGGCAGTAGTTACGATTGAATTCAAGATTTACCTTAGCAGCGCCATCTTTTGGGAACTATAACGTTAAAAATTTCTCATTGAAATCTATCAGAATAAACTCGCTGTTTCATTTATTATGTAACACTGCAGAATCAAATACTATTTTCTTGTTTAAATATGATTCTAAACCTAATTTTATTTTATCTCTCATTGACTAAGGGTTTTTACTCAAATTATATTAAACAAAAGTAATTGATTTTAATATTAATATTCATCAAACCTTAGTGTTAATATTGTATTATATTTAATAAAGCATTACAAGTCTTATGCCTACATTTTTTTTTTTTTTTGTAAAATGTAGGGTCTTTCCAAATTGTTTTTTGGTGGGGGGTGTTCTTGCATTTTACAGCCAATTATAGCAATCGATGTCAATTGAAAGATATGTAAATAAAAATTATCAAAAAAAATTTTTCTTGATGATATTATTTAAAAGGGATCTAAATGAAAAATTAAAATGCATTCTATTTCGAGAAGTGTTCTAGTGCGACATTTAATCTGAGAAAAAAATCGTACCCGTTACATATTTATTAACTGTGTATTCTAGTGTCATATGCTTTTGTAAGTTTCATTATTTGTTTATTTTGCAAATTTGGGTGTTATGAATGTTTAATTGTTGCATAATTAATTCTAATTTGAGTTTTGAGGAAAACTTCATGTTCTACTAAACCGTAAAAAAATCAGGTAAAAATGAATTTTTTAATTATAATTTTATAACGTTTGTGAAATTGCTGTGTTATTAATTTTTCTGCACGGAAGTTTCTCCGTCATTTGTAAATGTTGTATTATTAAATTCATTTGTATATGAAATCGAATTATGTTATTCTTTTACTCCTTTTTTGTTGCTGTAAGATTAAGTTGATTTTTAATTATATTCTTAAAAAGTCTTATGAAAAGTATGTAAATTAATTTTTACTTCTGGATTAAAAATATAAATCACGTAAAAAAGCTCTTTAAATATAAAAGTCATTGTGAAATTAAAGTTGTGTTATGCCTTTTTTTTTAACTGTATGCTTTAAAAGTTTTCGTTATGCAATTTAAGATTGTTTATCTGTCAGACAAATTTGTTGGATAAAGTTTTAAGACTATACAACATCAAAAATTACTTCTTAACCTTCAGTTTATATTCATCCTATTTATAAATCACTTGTCACATTCACAATTTTAATTCCTTCCTAGAATTCATGTTTTAGAATATTTTTTTATGTTTATGTTTTTTTTATTTTAATTAATACTATTTAAATAATTACTGTATAAGTATACAGGAACAAATGTATAGAACAAGGAGAGTGATGAAGAACAAATGACTTTATTGGAACTATTAACTTTATTAGCTTGAAATTAATCAAGCAATTTCAAGCTAATAAAGTTAATAGAATATAAAATGAAAAAAAAACATTGTTGATTGTGTTTTCTCTGGCATTTATTTCTTTTCAAAAGTCTGTGCATTACTTTACTGTATGTACACTAGGAATAAATTCATATAAATTATTCCTACCCAATAAAAAAAAAAAAATGTCTTCATTCAAGATTTTTATTATTCAAAAATCTTCTACACAAGATTTGCTTTATTTCTGAAATATAAGTAAAGCAATAAGTTTAATTTCCAGCCATCATTTATTTTTTCTAGAAAAAAAAATGTGTCTGGAGATGAAACTTAATATTAGAAGAATTTTGTCTGCCGTTTAAATAAAATCATGGTGACAGCAATTGATTTTTTCCCCTGTAATCATTACATAAAAAGGGGGGGATTTGCCAAAACTCTGTTAACAATTTCATGAGCAATATCTATACTGATATAAGTTCACCAGCTGTAAAAAGATAAACCATGACTTTTTATAAAGAACATTTTGATATAGAATGTCTGTAAAGGATAAAATTCATCAACATTTTTATATCTGTCTTAAAATTATCCATGTGAACAGAAAATACAAATATTGAATTATGTTAACTTCTGATTTTCAAATATTTTTTTTTTTTTTACTCTTTAAAAGAAAAACTCTATTGCATATGTTTCAAATTCATGACAAATTTGGAAATGGAAGAAACAATTAGTTATATAGAAATTTTTTTGCACAACTGATGATGCATTTAAAAAAAAAAAAAAAAAAAGGCTATGCTATTGTTTGCTGGTTTCCTTTAATTGATTTAAAAGAATTAGTCTTAAAATCTTGTAGATGCTTCTTATTATTGTTTTACCAATATTTTGGCAGTTATTCTTTTGTATAGAATTTAATTAAATAACTAATTAAATTATAAATACCAATAACAAGTGTGCTTAGTAGATTTAGAATAAATTTAAAGGTAAAATTTGAAATTAGTATTATTATTGTTACAAAAAGTTATTAAATTAATACAACATTTATATAATCTATCAAAATGTAAGCATAAAAAAATATATAATTTGTAATATTTTTTTCATATTCATCCCTAACCTTGAGAAATATGTATTGATGTAAATTTATGATGAACTAACTTAAATTAATTAGCATATATATTAATGATAATTATTTAAAAGCAAGGAAAATATAGATGTAAAATTCTCATTTTTTGCTTGGTGTTATTTATATTTATTGAATAAGAGTTTTCAATTGCACATCTATCCTTTAAAAATTTAAATTACTTCCTGAATAACAAATTTCAGTAAATTTTTTGTTTTTTTATTTTTAGATCATATTTTACCAGGTATTTAAGAAAAAAATTAAAAAGGTTTCATTTTCATTTAAAATTTAATCTAAAATGCTTTCACTTAACTGCCATTTTTTTTTATCATTATGTTATGGCATTTTTCATTGTAGCTAATATTTTTTTTGGCAGTAATTTATTATTTTTCTAATTTTTAGTTTAAATATATATTTTCCTAATTTTTTATTCAAAAAACTTTTTCATTTAAAAATGTTTTGTGATATGGAAGGATATTTAAAATCGTTTGCACATTCTAATGTCTAAAATGTTATCAAATATTATAAAAACATAATTTTTTTTGGATCCTGCAAATTTTTGAACTTTTCTATGTTTTTCAACACCCTATTAACTTTTAACTTTTTTTTTAAGTAATAATTGTTGATTTAGATATTAATTACATAAATAATTTCAAATTTTATTGAAAAAGTTAAGTTTATTTTTACTTCAGTAAAATTATTGGGTAGATTTCTGCTTTAATAGATTAGCTTAACTGCCTGTAATTTTCAGTTTCCAACTAAAGTTTCTAAACTAAACTACATTCCAACTAATGTTTAATTTAAGAAAAGCCAATTTAAAAGAAATTGTTGAAAGTTTGAAGTTATAGAATTGAATAAATCTGTAAACATATGACTTTTTTATAAGATTAATTCAAAGTTGTCTTAAATTTACTAGAGACTATTATGAAGTAGTTCTTACATTTTGTCATACATACATTCTAACATAATATAAATATTTATATGCCTTTTAATAACATTTATAGTAATTAAAAAAATATTTATACAAATTTGTTAGTATTATATTCATAAAACTGATCATTCAAGTGTTATTATAATTCAAATGTAATCATTGTAATAAAAATGTAATTCAAAAGTTTATTTATTCATGAATATATTAATTTAATAAATCAAGGCACATATTCATAATTACAGATGCATTATAATTCAGTTCATATTTTAAAAATGAAATAACAGTCATTTTGAGCTTCATGAGAGCCATTTTACCTGTCCTAACCTGTAATTGATGTGATACGATTAAGCACAATTGGCAATGGTTTAACTTCTTAACGCTATTACTTTCTTTTAATCCCTTCAGGGCTTTCATATTTCATGCATTGAATTTTATCGTCTTTACGTTGTGACATGTTCCATATAAAAATTCCAGTTAGGAGAATAATCTCAGTTTTCTTGAAAAATCAAGCAAGAATTCTATAAAATTTTCTACAATGACGTCTTCCACTTTAGGCCTATCAATTTAATTCCTGTCAGTTACGACACTAGTTTCTGTTTCTCCATATTTCTCACCAAATTTTAAATCATCATTTTGATTGGTTTTATTTCTCTTTGTTAATTTCTTTCCAAATTCAATACTGCAAGATAAAGGTTTGAAATAATGTTTGACGATGAAATTCCTTTCCTCTAATGACAAGCAGGACATGATGGAAATACTCATATTTAATACATACATTTTAATAATCGCATTAAAAAGAATTAAAATTAGTAGTATTATGGCATTATCTGTAGAAAATCATTTGAAATATATATTCATTTGTTGTGTAAGTACGTGCTTTTTTGTTTGTTAAAAAGTTATTAGTAAATTTGTAGGTATATATCAACTTTTGGATCATACAATATTTTCAGTTTCAGATAAGCATTAAGTTATGAATAAATGTATGAAATGGCATATTTTATGAAATTAATTTCTTTGATATTTAAAATGTGACCATAAACTGCTTTCACTTAAATAATATTTTTGTTTTTCCTTTTAGTAAAATGTCTTCTCAGAAATTTGAAAGCCTGGAAGATGACTTTATTGCTTCAAGAGGTAAATTAACATCAAAAATTGAGGATTTGACAGCAAGATCTGCAGGACAAGCGAGAAAAAATCTGGCTAGAGAAATCCAAAGGGATCTGGATGATGCTCAGGGTCTTATAGAGGATTTAGAAATTGAAATTAAAGCTGCCCCTTATCCATTTCGTACGCAAATGAATAATAGGCTGAAAGGCTATCGTCAAGATCTTAATTTGCTGAAGAAAAAAGTTGCTCAGAGTGAAAATTCTGCTGCATCAAGTCGAAATCAATTATTGGGAACAACTCAACCCAGCACTTCACCTTTCTCTAGTGCCTCTAATAATCGTGGAAGGCTACTGCAAATTAATGACACTATAAATCGTACCACGGAATCCGTGAACAGAACTCAACAAATTGCTGCTGAAACTGATCAGGTTGGAATTGCTGTAGTTGATGAATTAGGGACCCAGAGAGAGTCCTTAATTAGGACTAAAGAGAGACTTGTTGATACTGATGCTAACCTATCAAAAAGTAGAAAAATTCTACGTTCAATGTACAGAAGGGTCATGACAAACAAATTGATTTTAATAGTAATTATTTTATTAGAAATTGCTATATTATGTGGTGTTGTATATTATCGATTTCTCAGATAATTTTTGTGGACTTTGCTATACATAAATATGTTATGTAAAGTACACATATAATATAAAATCAACTTGTTACACTATGATACTTATAATGAATCTATATATAATGCTTCAAAATATTGCACTTTTTTTATATAGGCTTTATTAGTGTTTATTTTTTTGTAATTACATTCTAAATTTCACATTAACTTTTATATTATAACAAGCAAAGTTAGTAATAAGAAAATAAGTGTATAATTTAGATATCTTCAGTTAGAAGAAATAAACTTTCCCACTATTGGAAAATTCATAATTTTTTTGTGTTTGTGTTAATTCAAAACATTTTCTTTGTATATGCTGTCATACTACAAGTCTTTCTGAAAATTGCTAATTTTATTGAAACACCAGAAATAAAATATTTTAATAAAATTTGTGTGATTTTATTTATGCTTTGTGAAGTATCTAATACAAATTATATACATTTATAGCCTTTTTAACTTATTTTAAGAAACAAAGCAGCTCCAGTCTGTACCCAATGTTCATGATTTTCTCCACAAGGTAGTTGAATGCACGTAACAATTTGCTCTCTATCTGATGTAAAATAAACTGGTAGAGAAATCACTTCGTCTTCTCTGTATGGTGAAGGAGAATCCTAATGAAAGCAAATTGTTGATTAAAAAAAAACAATCATGCAGGTGAGAAATTTAATTACATTGGTTCGAGAAAGAAACAGATGTATAGTGTATAAAAACTTGATATTCCTAAATCTAAATATAGCATCAGTGAGTGCCAATTTAAGCAGTTTTATTAAAAAAATGCTGCAAGAAAAATGAAAATTTAAAAAAAAAAAGGTTTGCTATCTTATTAAAACTCATTCTCATTGCTTGCATTGTACTTTTGATACCTCCTGTACTAATGTTTAGCAGTAATCCACTAACCTGTGTTCATTATATTGGACATCTGGTGGAATCTTTCTACATGCTCATTAATCATTCATTGTTTACTCATATATTATCCATACGTTCATACAAATTTAGAAAATGTGAACAGAAAATGAATGCATCCTAACTCTCAATGAGTGAAGTAGTTAGTCTTATTATATTGTGACTTGAGAAATTAAAAGTTTTACATATGTTTTCAAATGCATCCCAAACAGTATTCAGTTCCCCCTTCCCGTTTTAATTAAGTTTTGGGATCAGATGCTTCACTTTGAGGTTGACAAAATGTTTATTTATTTATTTTATTTTTGGTATTGTTTATATCAATATAAATTTTTCTTTCAAATATCAAAGTTCATGAATTTTATTCACTGCTTTAAAAATTATTATATGTGTTTTAGAAACTATATGATTCTGTTTGATAGTGATATCATTTCAATAACTTCATTTACAATTGATTACACAACATCTTAGAATAGAAGTGGCAACTTTTTCAATGCAATGTATAATAAACCAAAGATAAAATTCTTTAACATTAGTGCTAAATGCATGCTTTTGTAGGAAATATACTGTTTGGAATAAAAAAAAAACTTTTTCCTACCTTGGTGAAATTAAAAATGTAACAGAAATAAAATAGAAACGAACTATATTTGGTCAGAACCCAGAGTTTGTTCTTAAATCCTCATGTCCATTAAATTTGGATTGGACGGGACTAATTAACTTTAAAGCAACCCCTCCTTTCTACTGAAAAAATGGTATGTAACAAAATAGTTTGATTGCCACATTAGGAATTCGTCTATAATAAACAGTTATTATTTTTACTGTGACGTGTTTGATGCTGACCGGTGTAACTATAGATAATTTTTTTAAAGTATTCCAAGGATGTGTTTGTAAATAAAATGTATTAATCCATTTGACAGTTTACTAAAATATACTTATTAAAATGATTGCAAACAACACTTTTGCAGAAAATAATTCACAAATATCACAATATGTGCTTTTAAAGGAAAAATTTTTTATGCTTTTCAAGAAATACAATGGCATTTTTTAAATGTCTGGCACTAAATTGATTAAAAATTGATCATTAAAAAATGGGTAAGAAATTTACACAAATTTAAACCTTATGGGGGAGATTGCATAATTATGTAAATTTTTTGCGTACTAATTTAAGCAAGATAGAAAAATTTACCAAAATTAGAAATACGTGTATTTTTATTTAAAAGTTAAAATTTGAATTCTATTATCATGAAGAATTCTTACTTTTGGTATCCATGCTGCTGCAAATGCTGGAACTAGTGAAACAACTGGGGAGTCATGATGACAATCGGAAAGTTGCTGTCCATTGAAGAGGCAACCCTCTAAATATATTCCAGTTATAGTAATACTTAATTTAGTCTGAGGTATCTTTCCCTTTCCAGCTGCATACAAATTTTAAATTGTCCATTGATTGGTGACATTCTCTACAATGAGGAAAATACATTCTGAATGTAAATCTGTTCATGCTCAATATATTTAAAACATATACAAATAACATTCAAGAAATATGCATATAATGATAATTTAAGTGCAATGCAGCAAAAAAAAAAAGCATCACATAATGATGAATTTATTTAGAATTTTTATTCATCTTTCATTTATACTTTTGGATTTTTTTATTTCTGAGGCTAAAACTTTTAAAAATAATTTGATCACATTTCTTGTACATATAAATATTATAAAAACTCCATCATTCATCCTAATTAGATATTAAAAGCTTCTATGCATTATGAAATAAAGAAATTATTGTATTTTTCTTACTTACCGAGCTGTTTGCTGTCTTAGAGCATTCAGAAAAGTGTCAGGATGAAAAGGTGAGAAAGGTCAAGGCTTTCTTCTAAAAGCTGTCCTGATTCTGCTTTTGGTAACCACGTTTGAACAGCTAAAGCTCGACGCATAGCTCCTCGCAAATAAGACAATGGGTCTTCAGGTCCTTCCCATTTCTTTTGCCATAAACTTGGTGTCTGCCAAAAACACATTTCTTTTTAGAGAAAACATTTTACTACAACTTTTTTTCTTAATTGCACAATAGCATCATCATAACATATATTTTAATGTAATATAATTTTAAATGTCACCAAATACAATATGAAATACAGAACAGTTTTTAAAAATCAAAATGCTAGAATTAATTATATTAAATGTAAATTTTTTCAAATTTGAATTTAACATTTTTACATTAAAAGTTTTAATTATATTACATAAAATATCAAATAAAATTCAAAAAGCTTACTTCATGTTTAAGAAGTGACGTGGCCAAAGTATGTATTTCATCAGTTAAGAGAATGGCTCCTCTGATAACTTTGCTTATGGATGCCAGTGATGCATGTATGCTTTGCACAAGTCTCACCCCTGAGTAATATTCTAATCGAATAAATGAGATAATTGGCGGTTCTTCTGCCATTTGATTAAATTGTGGTGCTGTCAGTTGCAAATGTATTATTTGTGATCCCTTAAATTAAAGATAATGGTCATTATTTAAAAAGCTTGTCTTAAAAAATAAGTATCAAAATAATTAAAATTGAAAGAAATTATTATTCTATAATAATATATACTTGATTTAGTTTCTTCCAAAGGACAAGAATCGGTGATAATTCTACATTCCAACGATGAACATCAAACTTATCTGCTATTTCAATTGGTCTGAGCAGTCGCTTCAGTTGGTCAATCATTTTGCGGCTAGAAGTGCATTGTGCAGACCTTTCTATATTTTCTGGTAGTCCAAATAATGAAGGGCTATCAGTATCTGGTAAACTACGTATTACTTGTAAGTGTTCCTGCAAAAGAGAACATTTATTTTTTATATGAGAAAATATTTTAAATCATTAAGACAATTAAGTATTTATTCAAGTGAGGTAAACTATAAAATTACAATGAAATTCCCATAATGTTCATAAAAAAAAATATACAAAGTTATTTATAATCATTGATTTTCAAATAGCAAAAAAAAAAAAAGAAAAGCTATTTGAAAATCAATATAAAATATTCTTTTGAACTATTAAAATATAAAAAAAAATAGGAAAAAAATATTTTACTTACACTAAAATTAAAGAAAATGACTACAGGCAGATATAAAAATATTTTTTTTATTAGAATTAGAATTCTATTCAAAATTCAAAATTCAGTATCAAAGCTTATAAATATTAAATCAATCAAAAATGTGTTCCTCCAAACAATCATTTTGCACTTTAATTAAGACAATATTAATATTTGTTAGTTTTTTTGCAAGTCAATAATAATTGCTTTGTAAATGTTTTTGATATTCTTAAAATAACAGTTTGAAATTAGATTTAGTATTTTTTAAATTTACTAACAAATAAATATGACCAGTTAAACGAAGTAAAGATATAAAAATATTAAAGTAAAGATATAAATTTAAAAACTTCTGATACAATGAACTTGCCCTAAAATAAATCATTATTTGGAACTTGACCATTTAAATTTGAAATATAAGAATATCAAAAACAGTTTAATTTACAAAGCAATAATTATTGACTTGAAATAAACTAAAATAGACATTAAAACTGAATAAAGATGCTTTCTCCTTACTTTGTAATCTACAGATGTAGGAACTGATAACTTTCCACCAAAAAGTTTTCTTCCATTACCACTTTACTACTTTGCTATCAAAAACTCCTTTAGGTAAGAGTATAAAACTCGAGAATCAAACAAAACATCTATTCGTCCTCCATAAACAGTTGTTTCAAATAATCCTTGCACATATTCCCACTGGATTTTCTGGTCTTAAAATAATAATAATAATAAATGCAAGGAATCAATACGGATAGAAATGATAAACTAAATAATTAAACTGAAAAATTGATTAAGTTATTTAAAGAATTAATTTATTAAAGAATAATACAAATACTTAATAAGCAATAAATAGTGGCAGAAACTGGTAAGCTATTTAGGAAACTAGGTTTGACTATGGACAAATTTAGAATTACCTTTTTTAATAATCATAATCATTAGTGTTTAGAAATGTATCAGTTAAGTTTTCAAGATTGAACAACCTTAACAGAATCATGATCTACATGCATATTTTGTGTTAACTTAAACTGCTGTAACAGAGCCAACAGACATGTATTGTTGCAAATATTGAATTTTAAGAATAAATTCATGGAAGTATACAAATAATGTCACTTGTTTTGCAAAAAAATATTTCTTTAATATGATATATGGTTTCTACTGAAGGAAATGCAAGCCTATCATCTTTTTCATAGAATTTATGAAAGTGCTGATTAAGTGACATGAAATTACAGGCCATTCTTCTGAATGGAATCCTCTAGGTATTGAAAAGTACCTAGAGGATTCAAGGTAGGTATTTGGTGCGCTGAAATGTATTGGTATTCAACGCATGCTCAATCAAGTTTAAGTCTGATAAATTAGCATGTGAAATATTTAAGACTGCCTACGTCTGAACAATCCATTCGAATAATATCTTCTTTTCCCCAAGTATTTTCGTACCAAAGATGTCCGATTTGGGCAAAGAATATAGTCCATTACCAAAAATGTTGTAACAGCAAGACTCCTAAACAGCCTTGCATGGCGTTTCAAGACTTCCTTGCATATCTTTGGCCGGTAACAGAATCTCCTTCAAAGATATGCAATTCAGTGGGACCATTCTTGATAATTTCTCCTTGAACTATTTAAAAAGCACCGTCGTGGTAACAGGAATCTTTCTTAAGTAAGAAATGGGGTTGGGGAGTGTTTCTCACTGACCCCTAACAATTTAGACTGTTTGAACTCATCAGCAAATAACACACTGTTCCATCCTTAGGTGTTCCTTTGAACATGACGACAACACCAATTAAAAAGAGCTATTCTGGAAGATGAAGAGAGTCGTTATGAAATCATTGATTTTCTTCCATAAAATACAACTTTATGTAGTAGTAGAAAGGATAATTGGCAGTCTGAAATCGAAAACCAAATATCTTGTCGACTTTTCACTGTGCCCTCGAGCCTATAATGATAGAAAAAGACTTTCTGATGCAATTAATGATCTTGGTCGCCATGTAGCCAAAACTGGCTTAACAATACCAACCAATAGACTTGGCTTAAACCACATCAACTAATTTTGGTCGCCCTTAACCAGACTGTCTACTAATTCATCCGCTTGTTAAAAAGTCCAATTCTGCCAAATATTCATTTGTTCTTGATTCCATATCGTCAACCAATTAATTGAATTTTGCTCTTCATTTAAATAATACCTTGGAGCGAAATGAATGAATGGTGATTACTTCAAAAATAACCTTCATTTTCAACATCATCATAATTTCAATTTCCAGCATACCTTCATTGCACAATAAGTTGTTGGTTTCTTAATTTGCATATTTTATGCTCTAATAAGTCAAATTGCCTATAATTAACATAAATAATTACACCATGGGGTATTTTTAGAAAATTTTAATAGTGCGAAAATTTAATCAGATTAACCTTTAATTTTCTGAGCAGTGTATTCATTTTCAACCGTTCTTTTAAATTTATAATAAAAATATTTTAATTTATTTAAAAATTATTACCAGATTATAATCAAATACGTTATGCATTTAAAATCAACTTTTAATTTTAAAAAATAAAATACTAAGATTAATCCCTAGTGAGTTATTTTTAAAATAAATAATATCAATGAATTACCAGAATTTAAGCAGATTCTATCAATGACTTCTGATGCAACACGCAAATCTGCGGAACTAAACTCGTAAAATTTGGTCCATCCCTAAAAAATATGCATTCTTACATAAACTATGCTTTTTTTACATTCTTCATGAAATGATGCAATATAAGTTTTTAAAATTATTTGACTATTTATACTTGTGGAATGTACGTCCTTCTTTCTTGTAGAACAGCATGAAAAAACGAAAGGACAAAGAGAGTTCTCGCACGGAGGATATTTCCAGCCTTCGATAAATATGATGGCGTCAGGAATCGTATGTCCTTTGCATGTTTCTTCTTATTCCAGGAGGAGCCTATTAATTCAGAACAAGTTAAAGCATAATATTAAGTATAAATCAAAACTATATTTCTACTAAAAACCATAAAGAATTTTATGCTTACATTGGTAAACACATAGTTTGGCAAAGACATAATATTTCTTAATCCTTAAGTACTTTCATACAAATATAGTATTATAAATAAGGTATAACAGGTTTTTTTAAGATTAGTTTCTATTCTAATCATTCTCCAAACTGTAAAAAGCGTTTCCCCAATTATCTTTTAAAACCTAAATTGTAAAGTGATTTTCCCAATCATTCCCTGGACTGTAATGGGGCGTATCAACACTAGGTAATGATGATGTATGGATGGTGTAGTAATAGCAGCCCAAAGCGTAAACCACTAGGCTGAACCATCGATATATTATAAGAACGTAAAATTAATTACAAAAAAAAAATCTTAGTAGAAACAATGTAAACTTACTTCATAAGTAATTTTTGACACACGTCTCTAAAAGAACAGGTGAAAAGTTGGAATGAACCTCAGATGTCAACCATAAACGAAAATTAGGGAATGGCTTGAGATAGGAGACCTCCTGAAATTGTAATATGAATTCGTTAAATAAATCAAATAGTTGTCAGATTCACACAAACATTAATAAGAAAATGCATAATATGATTAACAATAATAACATACATTGAAATAAAAATATTTTTAGTAAAGTAATAAGCCATGCATAAAAATTATTTTAAAATGATATATATACTTTAAGTAAGGTAGGCAGCCAGTGAGTCACAAGATGTAAATTTTTAAACACAACCAGCGTCCTTCTGTAGCACATATCTTTAAATTTTCATTAGCCACCTCTATTTGCCCTTGACCCATCGACACCTAATAATTAATACAATGAAAATATTTAAATACAATGAACAAAATATATAATGAAAGTCTTCAAAAATATAAAAACATCAAACCTAAGATTTTATAATAATTAATAAAACAAATGCAGTAGCATTTTTACCTGAACATAATTTTCTGCTCCTATAGTAGAAGATGCAAGTTCGGAAAGTTCTTGGGAAGGATCCACGCCAGCAGATATAATTATCAGAATAGGCTCAAGATTCGAAGTTGTTTTCAATAAGTTCTTCAAATTTACAGCTTGAGAAAATAATTCTTTTAAACCTGAAATTTACAGAGTTTTTAAATTTACTTGAAATTTGTATAAATGATTCATATGTTCATTGTAAAATATCTTTTTAGTTTTTTCAAAAATATTTTTAAGAATTGAAATTAAAACGAGCATTGTTGTTTCAGAAACACAATGTGTTATCCATCAGGTATTACCCTATACAAATATTAGTACAAAAAACGTTTTATATTAAATTATCTTTCCTTTTTCCATTTTTAAAGTTTCAAGTTCTGGGTATTAATAATAAAAACACTTTTGTCATTCTTTGTAAACATATACAGTGTCGCCTAGGAAAAAGTACATCTTGATATCCTGACTGGATGCAAAACTTTTGTTTGATATACACTTTTTTGGAATATGAGTGACATATGACAAAAACTGCAGAAAGGATAGATTTCAAAAATTTGCAGTGAAGTACCATCCTATCAAAGTCCAAATAAACAGAAATAGTATTGTTTGAAATGAGCAGACAATGTTACTTTTGTAAAACATCCTAAAGAGGACTCTAGGAAAAAAGCAGGTGCAAAGTTCTTCTCAACTAAGTCCAAGTAGGGAAAAGAGAAAATTAAATTTCCTAAATTTTCATTTATGTAAATATTTCCTCTAATTGCTTTTAAATAAATTTATTTTAGTATTAGGATGTGTTTCAATTATTTTATGCAACTCTTATCATGCCACTAACCATAACAATATTTTATGGGAACAGATAATCATTTTTTAAATTTCTTATGGGACAAATTCCTTTGGTATACATCATGTTTGATATAAGTCCAAACTAAAGACGCATACAGAGATACCACTGTATATGAAAATATTATCTCATTTCAAAGACATACAAGAATTCGTCAAAGCGGGAATTCTAAAGACGCTTACTGAGCTATCACTGTATATGAAAGTATTATCGCATTTCAGACATAGAAAAATCCATCAAAGCAGGAATTCTAAAGACGCTTATCGATGAGCTACCGCTGTATATGAAAGTATTATCGCATTTCAAAGACATTGAATTCGTCAAAGCAGGACTCCCTTGGGTTAAGCACTTCTCATCAAAATGTCTTTATTCATAATGGAAATCTGTAGCTGTTTTTATAAGGTCAATTAGTATAAGGAAATTTTTTTAAACTTAAAAATTTAAATTGTTTGAAGAGTGATCACTGTATTGGGAAAAATTCAGTTCAAATTTGTATGTATATGTAATAAAAGAATTATGGAATACCTAGTACTCTGCTGGCAAAGAGGGCACTAGCACTGTATAATCGATCTGGCCTTAGAGCTTGCACAAGTAACACTTGCTGAAAAATACTTATTTTTGAAGCAACCACAGAAGGGGAGTTCTTGCTCGCAGTGGCTACTTTTGGCGAAATTTTCCCATAATTTTGCATCCGATAGTTGCAACACACTGAACAAATGAGGAAAGGTAACCTGCAAAGTACAATATATATATATATATATATATAGCAAAGTATATTTTGAAACAAAGCAACAAACTTTGGCAAGACATTTCAAGTAAAAAGTTTTTCTTTTCTATTAATATGTGACATTATTTATCATATATACAATAATTAAAAGCTACTGTTTTACACCATAATATTTAATTTTCAAAATACATGTGTCTTTAGAAATTCACACATGCACACACACACACACACACACACACACACATATATATAGAGAGAGAAAGAGAGAGAGAGAGAGATTGAAACCAATTTAAACAAGATTGGTGGAAACAGATATGATATAGAATATTTGTCTATAGTGTTTTTCCTAATATATTTCATAGCAAAGAATATAATTAGTATGGGCATATCAGAATAGAAGAAAAAGAAATGAAAACCAAAAAAATAAACCAAAATATTCTGTACATATTTTTAAAAAATAGGCTTATGTTTTAAAGAACAAGGTAAACTTCTTTTTTTTTCCACAGAAATAATTCTTTTTAGTGAGCGAAAAGCTCAATTTTGTTAAAATAAATGAAGTGCTAATATAAATTTATAAAGATACAGAATCCAATTAATAAATTAAATTTAGAAGAATAATTTAAAAAATATTATCACACGATATAGATTAATGTAATTATCAAAAATTTAATAATTATACTTGATTTATTATGTTTAATATGTAATTTTTATAAATTAATAACTAATAAATTTTTATTCTTAGTAAATAAATACTGTAATAAATAAATAAATATATAATCATAATATTGCAATTTGCCATATTTGTATTAACTATTAACAAAAATAGATACATCATTATAACAACCTTCTCAATGTAGCTAAATAAATCATATTTACCCTCAATAAAGCAATAGCTATTCCTCTTTCTTCTTCTACCCAAGAAGGAAGAGATGCTTTTAACTCTTCAGGCTCGAATTTTGCTTCCGTCATTAAAATTCCTGTAAAGCTTCCCATTCCTAAACCAACAAAATAATCAGTATAATATTTTTCTTTTTTAACAAAAAAATTACTCTGAATATATTCATTATACAGGAAGTATATATAATACCTGCTCTTCAAACAACTGTGGAAAGACACCATGAATTAAGTGAAGAGCAAATGTCAAACGATCAGCTTTGAATAATGATCTTGAAACAGCTTCATACACGATATTTTGTAATGATTTAATAAGTCTGCCAATTCTACCACCAGGTTCTTTATTGCTCTGAAATAAGAGTTGATATAATATATTTATTAAATAATTTATATTAATCACAAAATTTTAAATGAACACGCTTTTGAATAGAATGCATAAATTTAAATCATGACTTTAAAACTTGCTGAAAAAATATTGAGAAGAAAGGACAGTTTTCTGAGTCACTACTGGCAGGCTGTAGAGAGATAGAAAACGTAAAGAACTTGTCTTTCATATATAAACGATTTGCATGATATCCTAAACTGTCCTTCTTCAGCTGGTTTTCCCTTTTTAGATCCTTGGTATTCACTGAAATTTTTAATTTGCTGAGGATTATTTGGACTTTGTCTCTGATGTTAGCAAGAAGGCTTCTCTTGACTCTGAATTGAAATAAACTGCCTTGGCTACTATGCGTGAACGTTTCCCTGGTGATTCTTGGCTCCATGTTTATATAGATGGTTCGGCTGAAAGGGCCACAAGAAATGCTGGAGCTGGAGTTCATTCTATTGACTTTATATTATTTTATGCCATTGGAAGGCACTTTGACAACTTTGGTGAAATAGCTGCCATTTCTTTGGCCGTAGACAAAATAGAGCAGTGTGAAAAAGAAAATTTCGTCTTTTTTGTTGATTCCAGAGCGGCAATTAAGACCTTGACAATTTCCAATCACTGTGAATGTGAGATTTCTAGAAACTGCACAGTAAAGATAGATAGGCTGTTGAACACCGGGAAATCCATTGCTCTGCAGTGGATCCCAAGCCATTGTGGGATATATGGAAATGAACAGGTTGATATGTTGACCACGAATGGATCACAAATGATGCAATCTGGTCCTCCTTTACTTCATATAAGGCGATATATATTTTCTCTATTAAATCCAACAGTTTCAACCTGTATAGAGAGAAAGACTTCTGAGAAAAAGTGGAATTCCCTATTGAATAAGTTAACAAGAATTCCCAGTTCCTTGCCTAGAGTGGTCAGAATGGCATGCTTTAGACTTGTCATGGGCCACGACTACTTACAGAGTCACCTGTACAGAATAGGACTGGCTGCTACAGATATCTGCCCACTTTGCGACTATGGCGTGCCCATGACTGGAGAGCATCTCGTCCTATGGCCAACAGTTCTTAACTATATCCCTTTTGTGCTACTATCAATGCATTTAGTGATTGCTTTTGTCGTTCTTTACTATATCAAGCCGCTCGGCGACTAATGACCGAGAGGTCGGAGACGAACATAGAATAAAAAATAATAATAATAAATTTAAATAAAAAAGGCATTGTCTACTAATTAACAAATCTACTACTCATCAATATTCTTAAAAAAATATTTTTGTAAAGCTTTTAAAATTTAAATCTGTCCTCTCATAGCCTCAGTGGTAGAGTGATAAACAGCAAAAGAATGAGTAATTAATTCCGTAAGGAGACATGCATTTCAATGATTGTTTCACAAATCAACCAAATTGAGGGTTCCATTGTGGTGAAGTGTCTCCAATTGAAAGGTAGATTGTCGAATAGCAGTTTTCCAATATGACATGCAAAAATGTTGAAATTTTTCTTTAATTAATTATCTTTAATTTTATGGGAATTATCCTTAATTTCCCTATAATTCCCTCTCTAGATTGAAGAGGGATACATTCTGAAAAAGCTGTAGCCACTACAGTTCTATCATATCATTAAAAAATGACAAAAATTAAAATGTTCAATTAAACTTTGTATGAAAACAATTTTTTTTAACAAAAAGCAAAAACATTTTTATCTAATATGATACTAATTTTTTTTTTGTTTTAAAATCAAATAAATTTATAAAAATTACTATCTTTAAAACAAGATTTAAACAGAGTAATTTTCCAATAAATTTATTTAATTCATAATAAACACATTTCTCATAAACTTAAATACATTGAAATGTTTTTAATAATAATGATTTTAATAAATGTAAAATCATACTTAAAAAAATAGATTTTTACCATAGAAGTTTCCAATGCTTGGTTAAAAAGCTTAAAAAATGATACAAGACTAAAACAATACATGTTATTGACTTTTCTCAGTTCGGTCATTAAGAAAAACAAGGTACTTCCAAATTCAGCCAAGGGAAGATACATTTTTTCTTTCCTGTAAAATGGATTAATAACAATTATTTCAGCTTTTAAAAAAAATTTATAGCTGATCCAAGTTTTAAAATTATAATTAACAATTACCAAAAATTTTGTATAATTTAGCAAAATAAATTTTTTTTTTTGTACATGCTCTACATAATAAATCTTCAAATTCTTAAAAATTTAATAAAAAAAATAAAAATTAATAATATACAAAATTTTAATTTAATTATTCCAAATAAATTTTTAAAATACTTTATATTACAGGTTACAAAATCGATGTAAAATCAAGAACGCAAAATTCAGATCAAACTGTTTTACATGTTTTGAAGGATTTAATTCTTCTTTTATAACTGCAAATAATAAATTTAATGTAAATTTTTAAACGTTTAACCACTTTCCGTAAATTTTTTTTCAGTAATAATTATTAAATAATTTTATAGATAGTAGTATTCATTTTATAGTGAAAACAATTCAGGCATGAAAAATTAGTAAACCAATGAAAATAAACATGTACACTCTACATTGCATTTATATTATGTTAATGATACATTATCTTTATATTATCTACCTGTTTACACTGTTCATACAATTATCTATAATGAACACATATAAAAATAATGTTAATGTCAAGAACTAACTAAATGAACAATATTAAAGGGTTAAAATTTATTTTATTATATAAAAATGCCTAAATAAATAAAATTAATTACATATAGATTAATAATGCTTATTGCTCATATAGTCACTCACTTCTTCTAAAGAAAGTTGCAAATCATGGGATTCTTTTAATCCCAAGGCAATTTCATTGCTACTGCTTTTTGTCTTATTTAGAGAAGCCACTAATTCTTCATTTTCGAGGACGTTTCCTCGGGCAGATGCTAATTCTTGTAGTAAAGATTCTTCCAACTGAGTCAGCTGCAATTTCATTTCTTCCTCTTTTCGTAACAAGTCGGTGCGTTTTTAGCTCAAGCTCTGGTTTCTCTCGCTGCAATACTGTGGCTAAAAGCTAGAGGGAGAAATAAGAATAATTATTAACCTGCTTATAAATTTAATTTTAGTATTTAAAATTAACTATAACACTATTTGTTGAATTCTTGAAGTTCAATAAAAAAAATACTAGTAAATACATGATATGAAAAGATGATTAATGGGAAGTACCCGATTAATAAAATAAAAAAATATCAAAAATATGATATTTATACATAAATTTATATAATATTTTTTATTAGCTACTAAATTAATCGTTTAAATTAAAATAATTAATTTAATTAGTATTTAATTATAACATATTTGATGCTATTTTATTATATTGAAGGATATATAGATTTTAATTAGATGATAATAATTTAAATACTTATTATTTAATAAAAATTAACTATGAACCATGAAAACATGAAAAAAAACTCTGGTGAGCATAATAATGTGCTTATAATGATTATTACACAATTTAACTAATATCTTTTTCAAAACTTCTTGTTTTTAGCAATTGCTGATGATTATTTTCAAGAACAAGCCAGCAAACTTAAAAAAATTAACATTAAAAAATTTGAGATGTCATTAATACTACTAATAACGAGAACTTATTTCCCATTTAAAAAATTAATAAAACTAACAATTAAAAAAATGTAAAAGTACCAAATCAAGTAAGTAAGATTTTTAAGGTAATGGAATACAATGCAATTTATTATATTAATATAAGTACAAATTTTTAAAAAAAAAAATAATAACCACAATGAAATTAGAAATTATATTTGGATATAGCATTAAAAATCATTATGATATTTAAATTATGGAGTTATAGGAAAGGAAATTCACATTTAAATGATATAAAGAATTCTTAAATTAAGTATTATACAAGCAAAATGTTTTTCTTCAATATTTTTTTCTTACTTGACCAGTAAGACCAGCCTTTGTAGTACTGAAATTCACAGTTGAAACAACAGCATAGAAATTGGGAGGAAGCTCTATTTCAGAATATTTGGTAACAAGAAATAATTTAAATTGTGGATTGTAATCAACAACTTTTTCTCCAATTTGAACCACATATCTAGGACCTAAAGGAAGAGAATAATAATTTAATTTCAATAAGAAATAATCATTCATTCAATTCATAATGAACAAAAATTAAAATTTCAGCATGGTGTGCATTTTGGTTTTCATTTTAAAACTAAAACCAGAAATAAATGATATTTAATTATGAAATCGATTTCTGATTATATTTTCAATACATTAATTTAAAATTATAAATATATGTAGAAATCATAAAATATGAACTTACCTTGGTTAATCAAATCTCGTCGTAATAAGGGATAAAGTACTGGATGGATAGTATCAACGTCTTGCAAAAGGAGTGTTTTACCAAATCGAACAGCCATTTCAACAGATGTTAAAAAGTTCGAATCCTAAAGTGAAATTAATTTCCAGTATTATAAACAATAAAATGTTATTTTTAAAGATATTTAATTATTTAGTTCTTTTATTTTACTTTACATGGCAGTTAATAACTTCCAGCTGAGAATTAACCATATTTGCTTTCAACCAATTTGCAGCTTGGAAAGATGGATCAATAAGAAAGGGAACAAGGGTATTCTAAAAAAATTTTTATTTTTCAATTTAGTAAATAAAAAATACACCACGTTTAAAATGTGGAAAATATTCAAGCAAAAGAAATGTAAATTTTCATTACAAGTTTTAAAAATTAAATAGCTAAGTAGAAGAGATGTTTTTAAAGAGACAGTTGAAAGAAAATAATATAGCAACAATTGTAACACTGACATGCAGGCAAATGTTTAAAGGCTTACTCTATAATGTACAAAATTTACAAAAAATGAAGATTTAAATATAATTATATATTTGTTATTAAAAAGAATATATAAGTATAAAGGGCTATTTTAGTCTCAGAGAAAAAAATTTCATCAAAATTTATTGTCAATGTTATTCTTACAAAAATAAATAGGAAACTTTTACTATAGTAACATTAACAATAAAAAAATTTTTAATATAATAATACAAAATATCAATTATTTACATGTAATATGCAGATTGCATTTTCTACAGATAGTTCATCAGAGGGCAAGCCTTCATTTTTCCAAACCAACTGCTCTCTTTCTGTGCTTAATGTTTGAGTTAGTGAGAATTTTTCAATTCCAAATTCAGAGCACCATTTTTCAACCACAGAACGTCTCTCATCTTCTGGTTCAGCACTCAGATATGTAATAAAAGCAGCAGCAAGGAGTGCTTTCATAGGCAATTCTTCAAGTTGTTGGTCAATTTCTTGTAGCTGAAATTATTTAGATCTTTATTATAATATAGATTAAATGAATAACAATACATGATTCATATAAAAAACTAAAAAAATATACATTTATCTTTTTTTTCATGTTACATAACAAAAAAAAAAAACCATACATTTTTTAAAAAAAATTTTAATAAACATTTTGAAATAGAAAAACAGTCAAAATACACTAATTTATTGAAATAAATAACTAAGAAGAAAAATATATACATTAAATTACCAAATTTCAGGTTTGATTTCCCGGTAGAAGAAATTTTTTCGCTTTGTTAGTGGTTAGTGTGCAAAAAAGTGACCGTAGAAGCGATAAATCAAAAATCTCATCTAACCTAAATATATAGAATAAGAAATCTGAAATTCCATTAGGCAGATGGTCGAGTGACTAGCGGTCTGGGCTATAGTTCCAAAGAGTTCGGGGAGCCTCGCGGTGTCATGGATGTTTGCAGTGATTCAATTTTAAACAAAATTTATCTGACTATTTATATGAAAATGGCTTGTATTGTAGTGCATTTTTATTTCGATCTCAATTAAACAAAATTTATCTGTAAATGTGGAAAACTTGTATTATATTCTTTTTCAAGCTTCATTAAACGCATATCATCATAAATGCGGAATAACAGAATCAAGCATCTTAGATTAACATAATCATCATCATTGGCAGACTTCGAGACGCAGATTTATTGTTATTTTGTTTGAATAAAATAAAACATCTAATTTTGAATTTTAATTAGTAGGATATAAAAATATATAGCATATTTTAAACATTGACAATATTAAAGGCAATTGATTGTTACGTTTTGTTACCAACTAACTCCCTTGCACTACAGTCCATGTTGTCTGCCTACTGGCAGATTTTAAAATAGAAGAGGTTTTTTTTAAAGGGTAGGTTTATCAGCCCAACGCTCTACAGTAGTATGAGACCGAGACCTAGGTTTAAAGTGGATTACGAAATCACTACAAACATCCATAGTACCGGCCGGGACTCGAACGAAACCTGTGGCACCGAACACCAAAGCGCTAGTCATTTTTTATAGATTAAAGGGCCATTCAAATTAAAAAAAAAGAATAAAAAAAACTTTGTTGTCATTTTGAGATTAATGTTAAAAATATTTAGCAGGATATTTTTCTCTTAACTAGTTAAATATAATAAATAATTATTTATTTAACTATGATAGCTAAGATAGAATTCAACTGCAAGAAGAAAAATTGAAACAATTTTCTAAATGGTTCGTTACCTGAAATGTCCATCTGCGATATTCATCATCTAATTTGCTGACTAAGGTCTCAGCAGATGCAATAGTTTCATTGGCCTGCTTTAGATTAATTTCTATCTGAGCAGCTTCTTTAGTAAATTTGTTCAAACGGTCTCTTAGAACAGAGACTTCTTCTTCAACATCTTCTAAGGCAGTACTGAGTTTGTAATTTTCTTCTCAGTGGAAGCCAAATTACTGTTTTTAAAAGAGAAAGAACAATATTTATTCAGCATAAAATTGGAATTTTAAATTTAAAAATTGCAATTAATTGAAATTATTTAAATCGTACTGTTTTAATTTTCCTTGTTCTTTTCCAATGGCTTGATCTTTTCCAACACCCTGGAATAAATGACATTTGCCTTCACCTGCTGCTAATGGTGCAGCTGCAGCTGAAGCTCGTTTTGCATTCTGAAAATTTAAATAAAAACAGTATAAACAAAAAAAAATTCTTAACATTTATTTAATTAAAAATATATTTAATGAAATATATGACATGTAATTATATTTTATTAACTATACTAGAAGAAAACCATAATCTTATTAACTTCCCTAATTAAAACAAAGTTATGCTAAATTTACAGACTTAATTCATTTTTAACCACCATTCATATCTGAAAAGCTTAAATTTTATTTGAATTCAAATGAATTCTATTCCCATTTTATACTCGATTGAATATTCTATCCTATTTTGAATAGAATATTCTATTCTATTATATTAAAAAAAAAATATTGAATAACTTTATAAAAATTCTTAATGCATCTTTAAAAGATAAAATTCAAATTCAAAAATATGTATACCTTAGAGTCAAAAAGATTCTGAATTCTTTTTTAGCAATTTTTCAACACTTTCTCTTATTTCAGGGGATATATTTCCGTGCATCAAAAGCCAAAATTTCTTCTTTAATACCTCTTTTTTGATAAAAAGCTTAAAAAAAGAAATATTTAAAATTGTAGATTTTCTTTTAATATAATTTAAAACAGGACCATAAGATAAAGAGCCAATTTTACCTTTTCATGCTAACCCAAGATGTGTCAAAAATTCCATCAAACGTAATACACCTTCCAATATGTCCCTAATGACATCAGGAGGGGCTCTTAGAGATCTTATTTCAGATAAAGCTTCTGATTTTATGTTTCCAACAGCAGATTTGGCTGAGAAATTAAAAAAATATATTATTATTATGATATTGGTTATGATAACAATTACCATTACTATAACATTTTTTTATTTTAAAATTTAAAATAAAAATTTTATGTTAAATAAAAGTGATATTCGTGATGTTTGCATTTCCTGGTTTCATTTTTTATTTGGAGAACCCCTGGGTTTTCGCCAATTCTTAGTTAAAAACAAAATGGGCTACCAGCTTAGTATCCTCTGACTATTTATTTGGCATGGAAAAGAAACTTTGATTTTTCGGAACCCTAAAGTACAGAATATTAATGTATTCAAAAATAAATTACACAATGTTGCATTCCATAGCTTAGTGATCCATTTTTCAATTGATTTGAATAAAATCATAATCACCTAATAATATAAAATATCTATGAATAATTTAAAACAGTGAATATAAATTTTGATATTGAATTTTTTTCATTTATCAAATATTTATGAATTATATATTTTGGCATAGTTGAAAAATAAAATAGAGGAGAGAGAGAGAACTATGCAGGATGGTCACAATTTTATTCACAAAATAATTTTTCTATTTTTTTCTTTTATAGTAAAAAAAAAAAAAAAGGAATTCATTTGTTAAAATTTTCTCTTTGCTCCTTTATTAAGTAATTATATTTTTTTAATAAATTTCCATAATAAATTATTTTTTTTTTCTTTAATTGATTTAACTTTGCATTGAAAATAATTCGATATAAAACTTTCCTGTGAAAAAAAATTTGCATTAATATTTGTCTATCTATCTATTTATATACAATTTAAATTTAAATTTATTGCATTGCAAACCAAGATTCCTCGCTAATTTAAAAACAAAAATTTTTGTTTCCTAAATCCTTTAAAAAGAAAAGTTATTGCTTTTTTTTTTTCTCCTGATTGAAAACGCATATACTATGTACTTTTTAATACTCAATGAGTTTGAAAATAATTATTCTTCAAAGAATATATTTAGCAAATCAAGAAATATGAAATGAAAAAGTTACTGTAATAAAAAAATATTTGAAGCCATAATTTTAAAAATACTTTCTTTCTATATTTTTTTTAATTAAAAAAATGTGATGGTATTACTGTGCAGCATATGGTGCTAATGCATCTGCAAATATAAATTAAAGTAGTGATGAACTTATATCTAAATTGGTATTGAAGCATGTGTTTAATAAAAAAAAATGTTAGAAGTGACATGTGCACAGAACAAGGACAATACATGCACGACCACAACAACAGGTGACAAATACAGAGCCAGTGGAGCAAAACTCAATGAACAAACTGTACCTTCTTGAACAATTGGCTCTATTTCTTTCAATTCTAAGTCAATATCTTTTTTACGTTTAGAGAGTTTAATATTTTCTTCTTCAATTTTAGTTTTGAGTTTTCAAGCTCAATCTTTGATCCCCAGTGTTCTAAAAGAAATAAATCACTCTAATTTCAATGACTATTAAAATAGGTTTTGTCTGTAAAATAAGAGAGGAGGTTAAAATTTGCTTCTGAAATTCGATGTTGAAAAGAAATTTTATTTGAAATAAATTATAATTTCATGCATATCAACATCAATTTTGAATTAAGTAATATTTAAAAAATTTCAGTAATAAAAAATAATTTTTAAGTGACAAGTTTTTACATTACTTTTAACTTCATAAAAACAAAAAAAAATGGTATTAAATTTTATTTAAATGTAATGCGAAATACAATTAATATTTTATTACACAAGTGATTTCTAATAAGTATTAATGAAATATAACATACATGCAATATACATAAAAAAAAATGAGTCCCAAAATCTCAGAGTAATGCAAGTAAGTGCTTGGTCCTTTAGTCCAAACCCCTTACCTGTGCATATGCCGCAACTGCTGGCAAAGTGAGCTTTTTCCAAAATAACAAAGTTCACTAGAAAACAAAGCCATTCATACATGTATTGATGATGATTTGAAAGCGCAGCATGGAAAACACAGGCATCATAACGAATGGAGTTTGCACTATCATCTAAAAATGTGGAAGTAGGGGCCAATAGCAAATGGGCTCCTTCTTGGGTATCGTTAGCCTCTCCATATTTATATTTAAAATCCTGAAATTTGCTTTCTTTTGATTTATTTTATGTGTATGTGTCCTTTTTTTCAACTTGTATAATTCTCTGAAGGCATTCGGAACTCCATAGGTTTATATGTGGTATGTGTTATTGCTGATTTTTAAGTATATTATTAAATGGGTTATTGCAGTAATTTTAGTGTTCAGTGTGTGTATTGGGAAGATGGTTTAGTGTATTTTCTTACTAGGTACAACATATTGCCATAAATGTTTAAAGTTTAAAGCCCTCTAACAAAACTACAGTTGTATGTAAATATATAAATAGAAAAATAATTTAAATTTTCAAATTAACATATAATTAGCATTGTTTTTGTTTGAAATGTATTAAAAGTGTTTTTGATAGACCAATTACTTTATCTAGGTCAATCAATATACAACTAAAAATAAACAAAAGCATTAAATTGAGAAAGTTTTAAACACATTTTTAAAAAAAAAAAAACATAAAGCAGATTCGATTTAATTCAGAATCTTAACAATCGCAATAAACTTTTAGATTAAAATCCATTCACAGTTGCAATCAGGAATTGATAAACATATGATAAAAGCATTAACATATGGTACGTTATTAATTTCTTCAATTCAATCAATTTTCTTCACTTTAGAAGAATAATATTCCAAACAAAAAATTCTTTTCCCTAACTTAAACATAGCGTAAGCTTATTTATTATTTTAATGCATAAGAGCCACACAGTTAAAATTTATATAAGCAAGTTGAAATTTCATAATGGGAAAAGAAACTTACCGACATGCTGGTTGTAATAAGTCTCAAAGCTTCTCATCTGCCTCTTGCTTGTTTAGTTTATCAACCAATGATCAGGAGCTTCATTTACCTCTTGATACTCCGTTTTTATAAAGGACAAATGCAAATAATCACATGCATTTCATATTGGTCAATCATTATTACCAACAATATTTCATTCCAGCTTTAAAGTTCACGAATAAATAAAGCAACATGAAAAGTAGAGAGTTTCTTTAAATAAAAGTTTCTTGAAATGAAAGTTTTTCATGTTGCATGAGGAAATTAAATCTATTTTAAATAATAGCCTGCACTTCACTTTTTAAAGACGACATATTAATTAAGACACAATTGTCTTAATTAAGACACATCTAACCAGGACAACATGAAGTTCACACATTATATTTAAATGGCTTGCAGATCAAAAATAATTAATAGTAATAACAGACCAGATATTTGTCATAATATATAAATCTGATACTTATGACATTTTACATTTATAAATATAAAACGTAATAAGTAGTTGGATCTTTTAAAATTTGCTTTTTTATTCATAATCGATTAGAAATTTGAAGTTTTGTGATGTACTCATCAAATACCTCCCATGTACTTTTTCTGGCCTGAATACTTCAATATTTTAGAAATAGATTCAAATGAAACTTTTTTCTTTCCACGGCATTTTCCATGAAATAAGCCTTATAAATACTTATTTTTGTTTTTAGTGTGGCCCTTTCACACACACACAAACATATATATATAAGAGATATATACATTGAGTGACAATATTTATTACTGAATGGGAGATGGGACTTCAACAAATGTTGGAGCTCGCAGGAATATTATGCTGTCTCGATAGATATCCATACCAGGAGTGTTGATGGCATTTTGTCGAATAGATCTTTCCGATGATAAAACTTGGGCCACTGATGGGATCATGCCGGTGATTTAGGTGGCCAGATCATTCGTTGGAATTGTCCAGAATTTTTCAAACCACCGCAACAGACATGGCGCATTGTCATCCATGTACTCTGTCAAAGAGTTTGTATAAGCATGAAGTCTCAATGGCTGCAGTGACTCCAAGTAGCTGAACATAAGCATTTCCAGTCAATGTTCAGCTACTTGGAGATCACTTGCAGCCATTCATGGACTTCATGTACCCAAAACAACGATGGGATTTTTATGGATGACAATGCGCCATGTCACCGGGCCACAATTGTTCGCGATTGGTTTGAAGAACATTCTGGACAATTCCAACGAATGATCTGCCACCCTAGATCTCCCGACATGAATCCCATCGAGCATTTATGGGACATCATCGAGAGGTCTGTTCGTGCCCAAACTCCTGCACCGTCAACGCTTTCCACACTATGGACGTCTTATCGAGGCAGCATGGCTCAATATTCCTCGCAGAAGACTTCCAACGACTTGTTGAGTCCATGCCACGTCGAGTTGCTGCATTTTCGCCGGGCGAAAGGAGGGCCGACACGATATTACGAGGTATCCCATGACTTTTGTCACTTCAGTGTATTAGTGCAATGTAAAAAAGTAACTATTTTTTTAAGGCTTAAATGCTTTGTTTTTATATAAGTGAATCATTTATTTTATACCGATATAATATTTACATTATAAGGCCCATTAATTAACGTAAACTAATTAATTAATTAACATACTTTTAAGTTTATTAAAGTACCTACGCTATGAGAAAAAAATGTTTGAAAATCGAAAGTTTGCCTTTTTTTTTCGTTGGTAGCTGGTTTGCTTTATTTTGTGAAATACTGATAAAAAATAAATTTCACTGATTACATAAAAATTGCCTAGTTCTTTGAAACTTTGCTGTTTGAAATTTCTCTCGATAATATTGTTTTAACAAATAATTATAAATTAGAAATTTTCAGTGGAAATTTTTTAAAGAACCTTTATATCCTTTTTTTTGTTTCTAGAAAGAGTTGATCGCTGCTTTTAACGTTTCTAAAACAATAATAATTACAATTTATATTATTAAAATATAGTTACCTGATCTATAAATAATATTTCCAGAAATCTGAATAAAACATTATAGTCAGGTATAGAAAAATAAAAAAGGGCAAATACTCTTAAAATAGAAACACAAGATAGATTTCCAGCATAGCTAAATAAAAATATATTCCTTTTTCCGGCTGATTGCAACATTAAAATAAATTATAGTTTAAAAAACTTAAAAACACGCTTTTAGAGTTAATCAAAGTAAAAAATAATTGTTAACATAAGAATAAAATTACTGACGATAAAATGAATTTCACTGTTCTAAAGCGTGGGGTGCTCGATACTTAATCGTCATAATTTTTCACTAGTTTCATTCCTTGAAAATGCAGAGTTG
>BPLR01017663.1:0-74476 GCA_021605095.1 Caerostris extrusa | reverse complement strand
ACGAAGATTCCGGAACGAAGCACATCAAGTCGCATTGCTATTTAATTATTTAACAATACTTTTAAACTTTTGCTTTTTATTGTAAACGTGTATGTGATACATTTTTTTGTTTCAAATCAAAAATAAGTTTTCTGGCGTATTCTGAAGCAATAATATTAAATATTTGAAACCTGGAAACATAAAAAAATTAAGCATTCATTAATTACTTAAATCCAATTTATTAATGCCAGACTTAATTTTTTCAGGATGATAATTTTTGCACATATGATAGTGTGTTTAGTGTACTCTCAAAAATGATGTTTTATTTTTGATCGCAAGCAGAATTCATTTCTAAGAATGAAAATTTTAATTATCTATTTTTTAGAGCTAAAAATGAGAGCTAACCTTAAAAAATAATGAAATAGTTTCAAAATAAATTGAAACAAGGCTTTTCATAGTCCAATAAAGACAATAGATGTTTTTTAAATGTGAAATATGAAAAATATACTGTTGTTTAATATATGTTGTTTGATGTTAGAATGCTTAAATGTTAGTATGGATAAAAGTTAATGTTTCTAAAATTAAATAAATGGTACTCAAAATTTAAAAATACTAACAAACTAATAATAACTGTTATAATAATAATAATTAAAAGCAATATAACTGTTAAAAATAAATATTAAATTAAAATATCAAAAAAATAAAAAATTAAAATTAAGAGAATTTAAATTTAAATAAGGCACAATTAGGGATATACACTGGTTATACCACAGTTATGAGCTTAAATATCTGAGAGCAATGAATATGTAAGAAATGAAATGTGCTAAGAAATTAATAATGCTAATAAATACTCAGTTCTGTAAATATTTATGAGTAAATAGTATAGATACTCAGTTCTTGACTAGTTCTTCTGACTAGTTCAACTTGATGGATTATGGAACTCGAATCAACAGTGAAATACAAAAATGCACAAGGAAAAAGGATACCATAAACCAATTAAGCTCTAAAAGATTCCAGTGGTTAATCAAAGCCATTTGAACGAATGGAAGGAAATGAATAACAAATAAAATTTATGAAGAAAATTAGAGATCAAGAGATAACCTTGGACGGCCTCCCATGGATAGAAGAGATGGAGACTGAAGTATTGAAAGGCAATGAGAAAAAGAAAAAGTGGGGAAAAAGAAATATTTGGGAAAGAGTTGCCCTGGAGTCTATTGTCTACCAAGGACTGTAGTGTTAAGCATGGGATTATGATAATGATAATGATACTATCTTAAAGACTATGGCAGCATAGCTATTTGGAATCTGCTAAGAAGTAATGAATTTGTAGGATAGCATACTAATTCATTTATTTTATGTAATAAGAGTTAGATGTAAACAGAATGAAAATAAATTATCACATTTTTGTGGAATCGAACTTAACATTATAACACTTTTCTTTAAAAGTGGAATGCTTTAGATTATTTAACAAAGGTTTGTAAAATGCTTACTGATTTGTTGCTATGATTACAATATTTTTCAAGTACATTTAATTTGCGTTATCTAGTAGTTTTTAACAGGTACCTCGTATGGAGAGGAAAAAAAACTATTTAAATTTTTCTACATTAGAGGAACATTTTGCAACTGCTTAGTTCATTTGTTTTTCTTATTACGATTTTGAGATGTAATCTATGCTTTTATGAGCCCTAATTTTTCTTATTTTATGTTTAACTTTATATAAAATATTAATTTTGTTAACTTTTATCCATAAAAAAACCTTTATCAAACATATTTTTTTTAGTGAACAGCAATTTATAGATAGTTTATTGCGGATAGGTGATGAGTGATTAAAGCTTGATCATAATGCTGAAGCTTAAATGATGTAAAAGGATACATCACATGTTTTAACAAAAAAATATTTCATCATTCTCTGCAATTTAAAATATTTGTTTTATTCCTTAACCTTTATTAATAATACTTCGGAAGTGAGTCTAATTGTATTTATAAATCATTAAACCTATTTTTCCAATTAGTTACAATACGAAAAACAAACACGCTCAAACCAAGAACGAAAACAGAAATTGGCGGCGTAGGAAAGTTTCTAACTCCCACGGATTAATATTTCGCTTTGGAAACACACGCACCTGCAAAGCTATGCCCAGACATTACAAATTTCGCAGATGGCTCATTAAGTCAGGATGTTCACATTGACACAACGTGACCGAAAGCATCCCCAGAGACCATATTCCGCGTAACTAAGGTAATAAAAGTATTTACCTTACTGTGAATATGTTTGAGTGTCACGTGGAGTTGGTGTACGGGTGCGCGAGATATGCTTTCATACTTGAGTGAAAATCAATTTGGAAGGATGCATTTTTAAGAATTTACGAACGCCTTGTTGCTTTTTGGTGGATTTCCCGGCGTGCACACTACACTCTGAAATTTACAAACTTCCTGCGTATTAATAAAAATTTATTATTAACTAACGAACAAGCTATGCCCACTTTTTTTTGGGATTTACAAAAATTGCGCATACAATGTACGAGCTTGTTTCTCTCGTAGCCCACTGGTTATAAACGCAGCAAACCAAAGCGAAGGCTGAGTCAGTTCCTGCTTTCAGTAACGAGTAGACTCGACGGCAATTGCGACAATGGTTGTTAGCATCTTGCATCGGCTACCTGTTTGGAGTTTTACCCGTTTTCTACCATACAATATGCAAATTCAGGGTATTTACATTTCAGTCATCATTTTCCTTATCTTAGGTTTAACTATATTTAAAATTATTGATGTTAAGTTTTATTCTTAAAAATGTTAATAAAAATTTATTTAGCGAACAGCAAAGTATAAATAGTTTACTGCGGATTGGTGATGAAAGATTAATGTTTGATAATAAGGCGGTAGCTTGAATCATCATCATCAGTGGCACGACAGCCTCTTGGTGGGCCAAGGTCGTCAGTGCACTGGCAGTTTTCAAGGTGGAAGATGCTTTCTTTTTACGGGTAGGGTGGTCAACCCTATGCCCAACGCTTTCTTACAGTCATAGTAGACCGGGACCTACGATTTAAAGTGGACTCCGAACTACTGCAAACAACCATAGCACCGCCGGGAGTCTAACCCAAAACGTGTGGCACCGAGCGCCAGAGAGCTTGTCACTCGGCTATCAGTCTCCTGGTAACTTGAATGATGTAAAAATAAATCACATGTTTTAACAAAATATTTCATCATTTTCTGCAATTTGAAATCTTTGTTTTCTTCCTTAACATTTATTAATAACGCTTAGAAATTGTATTTATAAATCATTAAACCTATTTTTCCAATTAATTACAATGCGAAAAACAAACACGCTCAAACCAAGAACGAAAACAAAATTGGTGGCGTTGGAAAGTTTCTATCTCCCACGGATTCACATTTCACATTGGAAACACACGCACCTGCAGAGCTATGCCCAGACATTACAAATTTCTCAGATGGCTCATTAAGTCAGGATGTTCACATTGACACAACGTGACCGAAAGCATCCCCAGAGACCCTATTCCGCGTAACTAAGGTAATTAAAGTATTTACCTTACTGTGAATATGCTTAAGTGTCACGTGTAGTTGGTGTACGGGGCGCCAGACGAGCTTTCATACTTGAGTGACAATCATTTTGGAAGGATGCATTTTTAAGAATTTACGACCGCCTTGTTGCTTTTGATGGATTTCTCAGCGTGCACACTACACTCTGAAATTCACAAGCTTCTTGAATATTTATGAAAATTTATTATTAACTAACCAACAAGATATTTCCACTTTTTTGGAACTTACAAAAATTGCGCATACAATGTAAGAGCTTGTTTCTCTCATCGTAACCCATTGCTTAAAAATGCAGCAAACCAATGCGAAAGCCGAGTCAGTTCCTGCTTTCAGTAACGAATAGTTTCGACGAAATTGCGACAATGGGTGTTAGTGTCGTGCATTGGCTACGTGGTGGGTGTGTTTCGCGTTTCGCCCATACGATATGCAAATGCGGGGTATTTATCCATGAGTACCGCGTCATTTTCCTTATCTTATATTTAACTTTATTGAAAATAATTAATCGAGTTAAATTTCAGTGCCGGATGGCTGAGTGACTAGAACTTTGGCCCACATTATCACAGGTTTCGGGTTCGAGGATGTTTGCAGTACTTTATGGATGTTTCAAGTACGTGGAAGTTTGTAGTAAGATTTGGATGTATGTAGTTTTATGTCGTGGATGTTTGTAGCACTTTAAATCGTAGGTCCCGATTTAATATGACTGTAGGCCGTTGGGCGTACGGTTGGCAATTCTACTCCGTAAAAAGAAAACATATCCTGTCTCGTAAATCTGCCAATAGGCAGATGGTCTTTCCCCACCATAAGGCTATTGCTCCACTGATGGTGATGTTGTGTTAAGTTTTATCCATAAAAATGTTAAAAACAGAATATTTTTTTAGCGAAGAGAAATTTATAAATAATTTACTGCACATTGGTGATAAAGCAGTAGCATGAATGATGCAAAAGAATAAATTGCATATTTTAATGAAATATTTCGTCATTTTCTGCAATTTAAAATATTTGTTTTATTCCTTAACCTTTTATTTCTTTATTAATAATACTTCGGAAGTGAGTATTTAGTAGTAATAAAAGTATTTACCTTACTGTGAATATGTTTAAGTGTCACGTGGAGTTGGTGTACGGGTGAGCGAGACGAGCTTTCATACTTGAGTGACAATCATTTTGGAAGGATGCATTTTTAAAAATTTACGACCGCCTTGTTGCTTTTTGGTGGATTTCTTTTCTTTTTGGAAGCTGAAATTGCACAGTTGGTGGATTTCGATTTCATTGTGCTGTTTCGTTGTGTTTTCCAATGTCTTGTGCATGCGTTTGTCAGACTGATATGAATAATGGTTGCTGCATTTGAGTGTAATTTGTTTATGGTAAAAACCTAATCCTTAGTGTCATCATTTAATAGTTGGGTTGTCAGTGGTTTCAAGGAATATGGGTTGGAAAGTTATTACTGAGGAAATGGTAGTTTGTTGTTTATTTGTCATTCAGTGGAAGCACGTGGTGTCCTTGAAAGTTGTTGTGTCTAAGTTCCACTTAGGAAACTATTCGGAAAATCTAGAATAGGGTTATCAATTATTTCATTTGCTTTGGACATGTTTGAAAGATTAAAGATGGGTGTACAGAGAAAGTACTAAGTTATAGGTAATTGTTAAGGAGTACTATTAAAGATAAGTTATAAAACATACAATCATAAACTTCTTATGCCCGCGGGCCGTATGCTTTCATTGCAACTTGACGGCAGACCACATAATAAAGACTTAATTTGTTTGTATATGGTCTGAATGGCCGAGTGACTTGTTCTAGGTGCCACAGGTTTCGGGTTCGAGTCCCGGCATAGGGTAGAAGTCTGAGTTGGCTCCGTGACGCTGACTTTTGTTTCACGGGGTAGGATTGTCAGACCTACGCCCTTGGGACCTGATGGCAGAGTGGCTAGCTCTCTGGTGTTCGGTATTACAGGACAGGGATGTTTGTAGTGGTTCGAATCCACTTTAGCCGTAGATCGATGGCTAATATGGTTATAGGGTGTAGAACTGCTACTACACCACACCGCATCACTGTGCCTAGAGCTGAGTTGCTCCTTCACAGTTTGGGAATGATCTGAGTGAGTAGAAGTCTGATTGGGCTCCGTGACGCTCTTACAATCATAGGACACTGGTACCTACTGTTGGAAGTGGATTCGAACCACTACAAACGTCCATATCCTGTAGTACCGAACGCCAGTGAGCTAGCCACTCTGCCATCAGGCCCCAAGGGCGTACGTCTGACAATCCTACCCCGTGAAACAAAAGTCAGCGTCACGAAGTCAACTCAGACCCCTATAGGTGCTCTATCACAACAGGAGCTACCCCCTTTTCCTTCAACCATGAAACCACACGGGTTTCTTGGTCTTGGTCTAGATGATTATCAGGTGGCGATAAAAAACAACAAGTTTATACAAACTTGTTGTTGTTTTTTATCGTCACCTGATAATCATTATATAATTCTTTATATAAATTAATTGTTGTTATAGTCATTACATCGTTATCGTAACTGGCTCGAAAGCCCGTTGTGGGCCATGGCTTTCTTTAAAAGATCCAGCTAGGCTGTTCTCTTCTTGGCTGTGGAACTAAAGTTTTTTATCTTAATAACATTAAAATCAGATTCTAAACAGTCGACCCATCTCTTTTTCGATCTTCCCCTTGGTCGTTGTCCAAAAGGGGCTACATTGAAAACTGGGTTGGGTTCAAAGCAGCTCTATCACTTTCTATTCTCATGTGATGACCGGCCCATCTCATTCTGTACAGTTTAACAAATTTTAGAATGTCAATATCTCTGAAAAGTTTGTAAATTTCAATATTGTATCTTCTTCGCCAATTTCCATTGTCATTGATATCCCCAAAAAATATTTCATAGGACTTTTCTTTCAAAGATTGCCAACACTTTTTCTTCTCTTTGCTATTACTGACCATGTTTCAGACGTATATGTTAATAATGGTCTTATAAGAGTTTCATACAGTAAAATTTTAGTTCTTCATTTAATTAGGTGGGATCTTAATTGGCTTCTAAGACCAAATAGGCAGCGATTGGCAGCAATAATTCTCTTTCGGATCATAGACATTACGACAAAAGTTAAATAAAGTATTTCCATTATTATTATTATTATTTTACAGCAATTGTTGACAAATTTATTTGTTCTAAGCTTCCCCTCTTTTCGAAAAAAAAATTACTCTGCCCCCCCTTTACCTGGAATTTTACCTTCTTTGAGCAAACAAATCGAAATAGTAAACAATGTGTGTACTTGTATGTATTTGCTTATCTAAAAATTTTAAATTAAGATATTGTACATGAGAAAGCTCAAAAATTGAAATGACAAATTTTTTTGTTAAAATCAACCATTCGAATTACATCCATAAAAGTAAAAGCAACGAAGGATAATATGAAAATAAAAACGAGTAACATAAAAACAAATTTTTTAAGTCAATTCCTACTTTTTTTTTTTTCACTATATTGCAGAAAGTCCTTTATAAATAATTTTCTTCCATTTTTTAAGTTTATCTGGCGCCATCTATTGGTAGATATATGCAACTTAAATCTAAATATAAACTAAAATTAATTAATTAAATTTAACGAATGAATTAATATTTGAAAAAAACTGCATTAACATCAAGTGTCATCCACTACAAATTCAAAAAAAAAGTATTTAAACTTGAGTGGATGAATAAAAAGTATTTTATTAACGATTGAAAATATGAACAAGATATATACAGGGAAAGTGTGAGATAATAGAATGAATTGAATAAAAATTAAGAATTATATTAAAAATGAGCGGGAAGAATGAACATGGTATAATTACATTGATGAATTAATCCATGGTTCTATTTTTTTTTTTTTTTTTTTTTTTTTTTTTTGTCAGTAGTATTTTTAAATCACAGAAATATGCTATTTACACCAGATATTTTTTTTTTTTTTTGTTAACAAATTCTCCACTGAACTTAACTCTATTAAATATAAAGAAGAAAGAGAGATTATTTTTATTTTCTCAGTCCCTTCATGCTTCATCCCTTGATGTAATCTTTATTTACTACTTCAATAAAGTTTTATATTTTAACCAAAAATAAAATAATCCATTTTTCACCTTAAAATATTACCAAATTATGAGCATGTAAGTCATTCTCAGAAACCACTCAAGGCCACTGTTGCAAGGTATTGCCATTATTCAAATAGAAAAAAAAAGTTAAAAAAAAAAACCTCTCGTAAAAATTCAGTCGTCAGAAATAAAAGGAATACCCACAAACGTTTCTGAATCACCAGATTTTCATTGAAACGTTTATTTTTTACAACAATTCGTATTTCTTTTCGGAAGTTGATATTTTTCAAAACAAATATTTCCATCTTGTGTCAGAGAAGATGAAATACGTTTTCTTTTTCTAACTGAATTTACTAATTTAAATTTTGTAAGTATACAACGAAAGAATGCAGTTTTATTATTTATCAATACATATTTAATACAGTTTTAATATTTAATCAATAGATATTTAATGCTGTTTTAATATTTATCAATACGTATTTAATACAATTTTAATATTTATAAATCCATATTTAATAGAATTTTAATATTTATCAATAAATATTTAATAGAATTTTAATATTTATATTTTAATGCAATATTTAATGAGGGCCTGAATGGCCGAGCAGCTAGCAATAATAGCAACTATCACTACTATTGAAATTCACTATATTATCGTAAATAACTTCAAGTACGCCATTAACTATTTTTATCAATTGTTTAGATCATCTTTTATAATCTCGTAAAAGAAAAGTTCATCTGTTACAGAACGAAACAGTAAAGACTTCATCTGAGCCGTAAAAACTTTCTAGAAACTTCGCGTTCTTTCTTATTCCAAGTCGTTTCTCGAAATCATGGCTGATGACAGGTGAAAATCGAAGTGCTTGTGCCGGGGCAGGTGTGAAAACAACGGAGATATTTGCATGCGCAATGGGTTCGCAGAGTGACTGCTTCCCAAAAAAATCTATGATTGTCCATCCAGAGAGAAAGGGAAAGACTTCTCTTTTCTTTTTCTTCTTTTTCGTCTGTGTTTTGGGAAGTGATAATAGAAAAAAAAAGTCCAGCGAGTGCTTCTTTGGAAAAAAAATATAAATATCTTTAAAGAAATATATGTTCTTGATAAATGAAGTAGATTCTTAGATTTATCCTTACACATTATTTAAAATAAGCACATAAAATTTCGAACAAAAATATTAATAGAACTTTTTTTTTGCTATGCTTCGCTAAGCCTTGAATTTCAAAAAGTACTAAAGGACGACATTGAATACAGGACATTAACTTCTAGGAGGAATTTAATGGGTAACTGGCCTTTGAGTTATTCTATGGGAAATAACCCGCTAAACACTCACTAGGTAGTCTGATTAACAGTGTGAGGTTACAAGCTTTTTTACTTATTCGCTGCTGAGTCTCCTCGATTTTGCATTGGCATTGCATTTTTTTATTGCATTGACAGCAATAAAGCCTACTACCCGCTAGCTACTTATGTTAGCACTGGGATTCGGTAAACATGTTACTGGACTTATAATTTAAGAAAATTCACTTCAAACCCAGAAAGCAAGTGAGTCAGACTGAAAATCTCCATGTATATACTTTGGATAAGTTTAAGAATTTACAACTAAAATCCATATGTCATAAAGTCCTTCCTTTGCATTTGAAATGGAGAAAGTCAGTTCTCCAAATATTCCACATAGTGTTCTTTCTAAACTATAATAAAAACAACGACTTAAGTTGATACATTTAAATAGTGGCCAATTATTCTTCATCATTTAAGAATAATTTTTCTATATTATATCGTTTCCTTCTTTATGCCTACATTTCCTTTTATTTTTATTAAATGCATTTAATATGCCCCTTCGTTCCCTCCTCCTTTATTCATTCATGCCTCCTCCCACTGACAATTCTACTGCCCCTTAGAAGCGATATTTGCCAACAGATATTTTTCTATTACATTAAGCAAAGAACAAAAGCCATTAATGGATTTTTTTATTCTCTAAATAGCAACTAAAATATAGATCATAATACATATATAAGTATAAAACATACATATAGCTCATAGTACAGCACATAATATCAAATTATTGACGGTATATTAGGCGATATTTAAAAGTATTAGCAAAAAAATTATATAAGTTGTATGTAATAAGTTGGTGTAAGTTGTAAGTGGTGTATTATTCTTTTCTTCTATGGAATTTTGTGCTGAAAATCCAATCTCTATTTTGTCTGATGGTTGTAACTTGATCCAAAAGTAATTTGTTTGTAACTATTTATTACATTAGTGAACTAAAATACAACAGTTCTGCTTATTTATTACAATAGAACTGAACAAAGCGTTATTCGTTTAAAATAAAACTTGAAGATAAATGACAACATTTGTGTCTCGTTTATTAATGCTTTAGCTTAAAAGTGTAAACTGTCGTCTGAAAGTTGGCACAAAAGTTACAACATCGACTGTTCAATCTTAAATAGCAATGCATACAAAAAAAAAAAAAAAAAACTTTGACAAGAAGGAATGAACTTCGCGATCTGATGTTATTTTCAGTTACATTTGCATCGTTCTTCTTTAGTTTGAAGAAAAGAACATAAATCTTTTCTCGCGTGAAACTCTATCATCTTAATAATATTCAACCTCAGTAATGTACTTATTTCCCATTGTGAAAAATCGTGCAAGGACCGCTTTTTGAAGATAATTGTAAAATGCATTGCAGAAAACATAGAAAATAATAACTAGAATAGTTTGAATGTTCATTCAAAACATTTTAACAAAGTTTCCACCAAATCTACCGTTTCTTTGAGGCATTCACCAGCAGGAATTAAACTTTTGGGCCTGAATGGCCGAGTGTCTAGCGCACTGCCGCTCGGTGCCGTTTGTAGTGTTTCGCAATCCACTTTAAGGCGTAGATCCCGGTCTCATATAACTCTAAGAGCGTTATGGAGCCAAGTCAGACTTCTACCTATGGGTGCTCCATCACAACAGAAGCTGTCTCCCCTTCCCTCCATCCATGGCTAGATCATTCATGGGATGTCCGTCCTGCACTGCAGAACGCTGTTGATTAGTTCACAGAATTGAACTTCTACCTGTTTTAATTTTGTTACTATGTAATAATATCTTAATTGTACAATTGCGCATCGTTTTAGTTCTCTTCTTTTTTTTTTTGATTTGTTTTGTGATAAATTTGCATATTTTAAGCAATAGCTATACAATGTTATTTGCCAGCAAACAACTATGGTTATTGCTTAAATGGAAATTTGCTGACAAATAACCACAGGTGTTTGTCAGCAAATTTACGACTCTCGACAGTACATGATTTTTTTTAATAAACACTTGTACAGCATTGGTGTCGCTACTGTTGTCTACTACGTCTGTCTTCTGTGCTGGTCGGGTGAAACCATGGATTTTTACATTTGACAACATGCGCTGCACTTGATTTTATGACAACTTTACCAAGGCTAAATTTTATTGGTCTGCTAGAGTTTTTTTTTTCCTAATGCAGCTGGCAAACACTTAAATAGTTGTCTTGAATGCCTTAAGGTAAGTGCTGTACTGACGTTACTCACTCAGCACTACCCAACAGGTGCGTGTAGCTTGAAGATATGTTATGGACGAGGAGTAACAATACCCTCGTAACGATCTACGATCAAGTTAGAAAGGAACCTACGGTTTAAAGTGGACCCCGAAACACTACAAACATGCATGACACCGCCGGTAATCGAACCGGAAATCTGCAGTACCCAGCGCCAGAGCACTAGCCACTCGGCTACCAAGCCCCGCTGCTAAAGTTCTTATAGCGGATTTCGCTACAGTTTGATGAAGGAAAAAAAAAGTTTGTTCATGAATATATTTTCCCTACTGAAAAACATCTGCATTGTATTTTATAAGAACAGGTTATAACTATCAACAAATTTAGATACTTAGCTTGTAAAATAAAACTACTACTACCTCTATTTTTTGAATATTTTAAATATTCTTACTACTCAAAATATCAAGATTCTTCCCCTCCTCCCCAAATGTTTAAGATGTGAGTATTTCTTATTCCGCGATTTTATCCCTGCTGTCTTTAACAGAATCCAGTTACTGTATCGAATTCTTGTGCGTAAAACGTCACGTGACGCATGAATGTGACCTTTTAAAAATATGCTCGTAACCTTTAAAGATATTTTTTTTTTTATCAGTTGAGTCTGAAAGAAAGTCGCGTACTATCTGAGGAGGCTCTTATGGATCGAAAAGATACCATGGATATTCCTTTTCTCTTGCAATAAAAAGAAGTCATTGATCCGTTAAATGGTTCAAACATTCAGATTGCTCAGGCTTATTTGTATAAGATGTAAGTGCCGAGTGAGTTGAGTGATCCCTAATAGTAGTGAAATCGAAATGTTTCACTACATTCTTTACAACTTGAAACGTGTTGAAAGATATTAATTAACATGCAGTTTTTTTCAGAGCATATCTTTCAATTGTATGCATACTTAGATAGGAAATTAGGCCTTAAAAACTTGGAGCATCGTTTGTTTTCTCTATAAGAATAAAATAAATGTTAATTTTTGTATTCATAAATATTTTGAAATGCGTATAATATATTTAAAGTTAAATAAAAACAGCGGACATCACAGTAAATAATGTGAGAAAACCCATGGGGATTTGTATTTTGGAAATTCTATATTACAGTGAAATGAGGCCTTATGGAACAATGATTTGGTTTGTTTTTGTTGCTCCACGCTCATTTTGTGCCCACTTTAGGCTAATTAGACCCGAACCTACAGTTTAAGGGGATTCCGAACCACTCACATACGTTCATGCAACCACCAGAAAGTTAGCCAATTGTCCATCAAGCTGCTACGAGACAATGAAGATTGATATAGAACACTAATAAAATAATCTTGTTTTGTTTTAAACGGTAAGTATATTTTAGTTCAGAAATTAAATAATCAAATCCTAAAATCTAAATCATTATTTTTACTGCAATACACAAATAAATGTTCAGTAAAAGTTCAAATAATTCACAGTAAAATTAACTAAGCGGTTAGTTATACAACGTAAACTTTCTTTTTACTGGCCTTAGAGGTTCATGTCCTTCATTATCACTGGCCAAAGGTTTAGTAACATTTCTTTTTAATAATAGAAGGGGGCGGTAGCCTCCCAATTTGATTATAAAAGGATATCCGTAGTCATTTTTTTCACTGGATGTAGGGTTCGTCAGTTTTTGCTAATTAGACCTACAGTTTAACATGGGTTCTGAACCACTAACAAACATCCATGCCACCGCCAGGATTCGAAGCTGGAGCCTGTGGTAACAAAGGCCAGAGCACTAACCATATGCCAATCAGGACGTCACTGGCTGTGTGTGATCGTGAACAAAATGTCCGTAAAAAGAACCCTATTAGAAGATCCTAATTGTGATCCTAATGAGTCTGCAATGGCTCGATAGATATCAAGTTGATTTTCCGAAAAGAGGATATTTGGTTCTAGACTCAACATACGATAGCGAATCGAAAGCTTCGTCTAAGAGGGAGATTGATATGAAATATTTTTAGGTTGGAATGTCCTTTCACAGGAATCGAAAAGCAGGAAAGGAAGGTATAAATTCCCCAGATGCTGCCCTTGGGGATATTCTCTCAAAATTGCGGTGCCACAATGTGTGTACTAGTAGTGTAGCATACCACCGTGGTTCATCCTGGGTAATGCTAAATTTAATATGCATTTGCCGTTTTAGTAGCAAATGACTAATGTCAAAGTGCCTGGCATTCAAACAACAGCGAGGAAAAAAAAAAAATATATCAAGGTAACAAAGTTTAAATATGAATGCTAAACACGCTTATATAACAGGTGGGCTGTAGGCTGACACATAGATGGCGCTACTAGTATTAAATCCATATGATTTTTAGTTAGCTCTAACCTTCAAAAGACACGTGTATAAATTTGACAGCGGTTTGCACTATTAGTATGTGAGTTATAGCATTTTTAGTGAAGCAGCTTCTGTTTGTTTGAAAAATGGATAAAAAGGAATTTCGTGTGTTAATAAAGCATTGCGTTTTGGCGAAAAAAAATACTATTGAAGCCAAGGCTTGGCATGATAAACATTATTCGGACTTTGCACCAGGAAAATCAACAGTAGAGTAGTGGTTTGCTAAATTTAAACGAGGCGAGATGAGGACCGAGCACGATGCACACAGTGGATGCCTAAAAGAGGCTGTTACCGAACGAAAACATCAAAGAAGTTCACAAAATCATTTCTGATAACCGTAAAGTGAAGTTGATTGAGATAGCTGAGACCCTAAAGTGATCGAGTGAGACCCTAACATATCGTGAATAAATATTTAGATATGCGAAAGCTCTGTTCAAAGTGGGTGCCGCGCGATCTCACAATCGACCCAAAACAACAACGAATTGATGATTCTAAGCAGTGTTTGGAGCTGTTCAATCGTAATAAACCCGAATTTTTGCATCGATATGTGACAATGGAGGAAATATGGCTCCATCATTTCACAACGGAGTCCAATCGACAGTCAGCCGAGTGGACTGCATGTGATGAACACTAAAAATGCTATAACTTCACTAAAATTGCTATAACTCACATACTAAAAGTGCGACAGCTGTCAAATTTATACACGTGTCTTTTGAAAGTTAGGGTAACTAAAAATCATATGGATTTAATACTAGTACTAATTGAACAGGCTTGAGATGATTGTTGTATTTAACCATGTGCCTACAACGTTTCAGGATCTTTAAATTACTGTCTTAAATCAACTTTAGTCTTTGGTATCAACTGAGTTAATAAGTAAAATCATTTTCAGCATGGTGCATAGCTGTTGCGTCTGTATAGCTATTAGAGGAGATCATACTCCATATTGAAGATGCTCACGTACTGAACTCTGAAACTATTACTTTTGATTATGGTTTTTATATTTTTAAGACTCAAAATTTATCTATTGTGTTTCGTTTATGCCAAATTTCTGATGCGCAGTTTGATTAATGCCTCTGTGAATTACATCATATTCCACAGAATAGAAATTTCACAACCAAAATTTTTTTGATGTTTCATTATTTTTCTCAGAAACTGGTGTATTGCATTACAACTGTTTATTGTTTATAATGACGAATATTAGCAGAATTTGAAATAATAATAAAAAAAGACCGCCATTGTTGCCACTGCCGAAGACCACTTTTGTTTCATTCATTCCAAAATGATTTTCTGAGAAGATTAATTTGCTTGATGCAAGTCTCATGACGTTTTTTTTACCCGTTAGAAATTATTAAATTTAATGAATTAAATCTTCTTGGAATTTTGAGTATTCTGCGAAATTTAAATTTTCTGATTTCAATGTAAACCAATATAGTATGAAAAAAAAAAAGTGAGCATTCAACTATAAAAAAAAAACAGTATTGATTAAAAGAAAATTTGCAAATATTTAAATTTACTGAAAATTTAGTACAGTTGAACCTCTTTAAGTCCAACCTCGATAAGTCGAAAACCTCCACAACTCGAAAAAATTTTTGTTCCCTTCCCTTCCAGCCCTAAAACCTCCATTACTCGAAATTTCAACCCTCTATATGTTGAAATAATTAATCAATCCCCACAAGCCATTTTGGTATACATTTTTCCTCCGTAACTCGAAAAAAAAATTGGACCTCTGTATCTCGAATATTAGTAATGTTTTATTTTACAACCTTTTTACAACTCGATCATTTGAAACTAATTACCTCTATAGCTCGAAGAAATATGAGTTACCGATTTTAATGATTTGCCGACAATGCACGTCATTGTTTCTTAGAAAGCAATGTTTGAGTATACAGTAAATAGAATAACCAATTCTATGAAATAGCTCGGAAGAAAGAGAATTTTCTGCTCTTTATAGCCTAGATAAAGCTATAGATATAGAACGATCGAATTGTCTAAAGCAGGGTCTCCAAATATTCAAGCCGCCTGAGGGCCATACTGTTTACTCCAGTAAGTACGAAGAGCCAAAATCGTTTTAATTTTTCTGCCATGGGCCATTGTCGCTGCATTTTCTGCAATTTGCTCGTGGTTTTTTTTTTTTACATTTTCTGCAATTTGCTAAGTACTACTTAAGTGGGTTTTTTTTTTTTTTTTTTTTACTACTTACATGTGTGAGAAAACATTCTCCAAAAGGAAGTACACAAAGAATGTTTACAGATCTAAGTTAACAGATGAGCATCTTAAATCTCTTTTTATAATTGGTACAAGTAAAATTGATCCACAACTGCAAACTATTGTCAGTGAAAAATCACAATAAATATCATTAGAATTTTTTACAAGAGGATACCCCGCGGTTTCATTCGCGTTAATTTACCTTTTCCGTTCCTGAGGGATTTTCAAGATAAAAATCATATGTTTTTTCAGGATATATCAAAACATCGATATACATACATACATATGCCTAAGACTCTTTACCCCAACATAACTACCGAGGGATGTTCACTAGTTTACAATGTTAGTGGGACTCATTTCAATTATTTGTTAGTTGTTATGTTTAAGTTAACTTTTCTGCGTATTATGTTTGTTATTAAGCTTTTACCTAGCAAGTAAATAGTAGATAATCGTAATAGTAATAATAATCGATTATTATTATTTTGTATTTCTTTTATCCAACTTATTGCAGCAACAATAAGCTATTCGTTGTCGCGGGCCGGATTGATAACACTGGCGGGCCGCATTTGGCCCGAGGGCCGTAGTTTGGAGACCCCTGGTCTAAAGCAAAAATAAATAATAATAACTGACTTTTTTAATATATAATATTTTTTAATTTTCAGGTTGTTTCGGAATTATTTTGATTTTTTAATGTAGTACATAATATAACTTTTAAGTTGTAAATAAACATGTTTATTACCTCTGTAACTTGAATTTTTATTTATTTTACCTCTCTAACTCAAAATAAGTTAGAAAGAATCTAGACCTCTACAAGTCGTAAATTTCCTTACAAAATCCGCGTAAGTCGAAAACTCTATAACTCGAATTATTTGGCGTCTCCCTTGAAGTTCGACTTACAGAGGTTCTACTGTAATAAAATAGCGTATTTAACTTAAACAATGCCATAATACGTAAGTTATCTGAATATAACTTTAGTTTCGGCAATTAAACTCAAGATTTCGTCATCATTGCCATTTCAGACTGAAATCTTTTCCTTCTAATTCATGTGTGTCAACAAAATCACCCTTCATGGAATATTCCAGCAAAAGTCAAACAGTTCCATCATTTTCCATTTCACGCTTTTCCCACCCTTCTCCTGCGCAATCTTCTCTGCGCATCTTGCATTCCTCATTCCGTGATTGGTCTAGATTATAAAAAAGGCATTCTCTTGCCATTCCCGATTTAATATTCGAAGAGAACGATTTCGAACGAGCGCTTTATTTTTACTCTCACGTGCTATTCTATTATCGTCTGTTGTTCTGAGATTTGCCATCAACCATGAGGGCGATGTTAGTAGCGTTTAGCGTTGTCACTTTTGTGGCTTTGGGGTGTGCAACCCCACTTAAAAGAGATAAAAGGTAAGCAAAATTATTATTAATTTTATTTTGCTAATTCTCAATGAATTTTTAAAAACATGGCAAGAGTATCTAAACTGAGAAAAAAAAATTGTATATAATTTTAATGTATATATTTTATAAATAATATTTCTATGTATATATATATATAATAAATATATAAAAATATGATAAATAATTATATATATAAATATAATATTTTATGCAAGTATTGACATGCATATGACCTGTATATATTTTTAAAACAATTAAAAAAAAAAAAACTAATAAAATCTTCATATTTCGATATTTTATAATATATATATATATATGAAATTTATATATTTTTCACTTCAAATATTTAAAGAACAAAATAAATGATAAGGACTTTTAAAATTTAATTCATTTTTTTAAAATTTCAATTGTTTAATGTTTTTTTTTTTTTTTTTGATAAATTCTGTATGCTTAAAAACCGAAAGTTTAATTTAACTGAACAATTGCCATTTATTAAGATTTGTCATTATATTTATTTAAATACATTTTATAATTCTTCTTTTATAATTATTATAATACATTTTATAATTTTAATTTAATTTTTATAATTTTAATTTAATTCTTTAATTAAGGATTTAAAATACAAAATATTTAAGGATATAATAAATGATTTGGATTTTTAAAATTTAATTCATATTTTTTAAATTTCAATTGTTTAATGGTTTTTTGATAAATTGTGGTTCATGAAATTTTGTATGCTTAAAAAACCAAAGTTTTTAAATTTAACTGGACAATTGCCTTTTATTAATATTTATCATTATATTTATTTAAGTAAATTTTATAATTCTTCCATTTCAAAGATTTCAAAAACAAAATATTAAAAAGACATAATAAATGCTAATGACTTTTAAAACATAATTAATTTTTAAAAATATTTCATTGTCTAGTATTTTTTTTAAGAAATTGTGTTTTATGAAATTTTCTTTATATATACTGATTTTATTTTTTATAGTATTCGAGTAAAATAAAGGTATATTTTAATGTCGTGCAGGAAAATACATTTTTTTAATAGAACATCACCTTATGAAATTATTTTAGCGTCATCTAGAGTTATTAAAAATCATATGCAGTTACGAAAGTTTTTACCTATTATATGATTTAAAATATATGAATTTGGCGGTAATTTGGTAGATCGATAATTAAAAATTGATGAGGTATGGTTTCATAGAGGCAACCAAGAAATCTGTACTGAGTTTGTAAAAAGTTAAAATTCTTTGAAATAAATTGTATTTTAAGATGATTTGAAAAGAATTGTTAATATCTAGTTTTATTTCTGAATTTTTTAGTTTTAAAAACTGGCAATTTGAAATAAAAATAACATCTTTATATTTGACACTTAAAAGAAATAAGCTATTAAATATATTTTATGTTTTTTAATGACTATTTTCATGTTAATAATAGAACAATAATAAGAGGTAGATATGTGATGTAATTGACATTAACAAATGTTTCAATGAATTTCACAAAATAAATTCACAGAAAAAAGCAATTAATATTGACAAATATTTCAAGGAATAAGTTTACTCTTCTATTTTTACTTGTGTACTGATCACTGACAAATTTACGAAGAAAAAAAAAAAATTAATTTTTTAATTAATGTAATTTAACTAACTTTTAGTCCCATTTTATAACTAATTTGCTATAAAAATGATATTTTTAGTAAATAAAAAAAAAAAAACGATTTATTAGAGCTATAACAAAAAAAATATTATTATATATTGTAAAAAAAAAAAAAAAAAAAAATTAAAAATATAAAAAATTAAAAATCGAAAATATATTGTAAAAAAACAAGCTAAAAATAAATTTAAAAAAAGTTTTAATTAATAGGACATTGCATTTGTTCATATGTTTTCGAATTATTGTTATCAGATCATTGATTTCACAGCGCCATCTAGTAACAAATATACAAAATAGTCAATAACTTATCGAAAACTATTGCAAAAATGCGCCAGCTAAGCTCTCAGTAGATAAAATCTCTCTATTGGCGCCTATGGTAAAACCCCAACACTGAATCCAGTGTAAGTGATCCTTCTTTTCGTACACAGTAGGCATCAACATCATTTTTTTAGAGGTATTTTGTTTCGATAAGAGTTGAGTGCTTCGAACCGAGGGTTATCAGAAATGCCCCATGACCTTCTATTTACTCCTTTTTTGTGCATTCCCTTATCTGGCTCTAGATTAATAAAAAAAGTAAACATTACAATTTTAAACTAAATTTTGTTCATGTTTTCTATTTTTTTCAAATTAGTGGATGAGAACTTTTTATTAATAATTTGCTGTCATAAATTTTTGCGGTTGTTAACATCGGCGGGATTTGAAAATTCTCACTTTGTATGTTACAAAAAGAACACTGGCAATGAGGGGTGAGCATTGTCTCTTCTAGAAAAAATTTTAGAGGTAACTGTTACAATTTTGTATCACGTGGGAGACAAGGCACCGGACAGACTGATTATTCATGCTAGATGCTTTCACAAGTGTTGTCCCAATAACCATCTAGACTCCTCGCTTCTGAAAGCAGTGATCGGATTCGAACCTACGACATTCTGCGCACTAGCTGTACTCGTTACCGCCATTTGAAATTATTAATTTTGTGTTAAAGACAATTATTAATAATTTCTACAGTTATTAATGATTAATTTTATGTTATGTCAGTAAGACATCTCTTTAATAACATTAAAATTTTAAAAATTTTATAAATGCTCATAAATGTGAAATTTTTAAATTATACAGAAAAAAAAAAAAATTGCAAAATGTTTTTCGTGTTTTCATCTATATTTCTAAATATGTGCCCGACTCGTGGATCAGTGGCAACCCGCGCCGTTGGTGAGCATTAGGACTGATGTTAAATCAGCTGACGGCATTGTGGTAGACACTGTTTAAAAAAAAAATGAGATTCGCGGGCGTTTGCAATGTTTAGTATCTTGTCTCGTTAGTCAGACTAATTGGTGGGAGTTTTCAGAGTTGTTCTCCCATAAGATACTCAAATTCAGGGTAGTTCACCTTAAAAGTCCTCCTGGAAGACACTGTTCTCTTTCTTCAGATACTCGGAACCAAGTCAGACTTCTACCTACTGGTGCTGTATCACAACAGAAGCTGCCCCCTTTTCCTCCACCCTTGAGTAAACTACACATGGGGTGTCCGTTCCGCGCCGCAGGACATTGAGGACTAGTTACAACTACAAATAAGTTCATATTAGAAAAAAAAAAATATTCTTACATCGGGGAAAAAAACCACTGAACGTATTCTTAAAACAATTTCGATTTTTAAAAAAGAAAAGAAAACATACAAAATTCAGAAAACTAATTCATTTTCAAAAAATAGATATAATAGCTGTGTGGAAGAAATAAATTTATGAGAATTCATCACTTTTTTTAATATTTGACTTTGTTTTTAAGTAGATTAAAAAGAACAACACATGCGTCAAATAAAAAAAAAAAAGTGTGAAATGCGGTACAGAAAATAAGAAATTTATCGACTTAAATAAACAAAAGGCCATTCATTTTTTTTCCAGAACATTATGCCATTTTTTAACCGTTTAACAGTATTTTTATAGACCACTTAAAGCCAATGTTGCTTTTTAAAATAACAGAATTAGAACCTATTGTTACTTGCATTCATAGCAAAATGTCTTGCGATTGTTGTCAAATGTCGAACCTGATTTCATTTGTTGCTCATACGGAAAATTAGCAGATACAGCATTAGTCAGGATGCACCGACAGAAATGCGTATCTACTTTCGCAGTATAATACTGCCGTGCTAAATCCACTTTGGTATTATCATAGTTTCGAGCGAAAATCAATAAGGGTCGAATCTGGTGAAATTAGAATTTTTTTCCTAACCTAATAGAAAGACTCTCCGTCCTGTAGACTTACCGTACCTATTATAGACACAGGGAAAGAAACATTTGGTTCGGCTAGTTTGCAGTATTCGGCTAGTATTCCCCAATTCAAAAAGAATAAGAATGAATTCCCTCTTCCAGAAGAAAAATATCGATACATTTTAATATAGGCCTGGCTGAAAACCAGGCCGACATCTAAGATTTCTAGAAGATACGCTAAATCAGCTGCCAACATTACCAAATATCTCTCCAAATTTGTTATTGAGGCCAAATTTAAAATCAACGTAGCAATGCATTTTAACATATTTGATGATACATCCGACTTGGCGATGCATTTTAACATATTCAGTGTTACATCCTATTTGGCAATACATTTTAACATATTCAGTGTTACATCCAACTTAGCAATGAAGCATACTCGGTGATACATCCAACTTGGCGATGCATTTTAACATACACGGTAGTAATGCATCCAACTTGGCGATACATTTTAACGTACTCGGCGATACATCTAACTTGGCGATGCATTTTAACATACTCGATGATACATCCAATTTGGCGATGCATTTTTTCCATATAAAAAAATATTTATCAATTGCCTAAAAATACAAAACATTTATTTAAAACGTATTTAATTTAAATTAAGTTACATTATGATGTATATTTGTTTAATGCATTTTTTTTTTCCATAGATTTGCTGCTGCTTTTGCTGGATTCCCATTTGGTCCTTTTGTCAGTTCTGGAAGTTTCTATCCCATTCCAATTCCATCATTTTACGGTAGCAGATCTCAACCGGTGCAACCCATGTTCCCTCCTATGTTCCCTTTCAATTTCGGACCTTTCCCCATGCCCTCATTTCCAGATATGAGGAGCTGGTATGAAGGGGTAAGTTTCCGTTACTTTTTCATGAACAACCTGTAAAACTTCACAATTTCATTAATGTGTGTAATTAAATTTTATAGAGTGCATTGGAAAAATGATCGCTGCGTTTTTAAAAACACTGCGAGCTAAATTTAATTTTTTTTGCTGTACGTTAGAGGATATATGTATACTCTGAAACTCCATCCGTCGGTTAATAAAAGGGATGTTATTGCCTTACGGTGGAATACCTGCTTAGCATTTGCACAGATTATGGAGGAAATCTGAAAAAAATCCTGCCACGCGGTCGATGTGAGACGGGGATATTCATTGTCACAATTGTCATCCAGGCTTGTTTCTGAATGCAGTGACCACAAAGGATGTCGCCAGTGAATTCATATTTGAGATTATTTTATACAAATTAAATATTAGAATATGGTTCCATTTCATGGTTTGTTTCCGATAAATTAACAAGTAATTGTATACCATGAAATTTATGTACACATTTAAAATCAAATTAGTGATGCATTTTAACACACTCGGTGATTCATCCAACTTGACGATGCATTTTAATATACTCGATGATATATCCAACTTGGCGATGCATTTTTTTTCATATAAAATTAATATTTGATTTTACACAAATTAAATATAAGTAAATGGTTCCCTTTCATAGTTTGTTTCCGATAAATTAACAAGTAATTATGCACCATGATATATTCATGTTCACCATAATTTGATACTAACATGATGTTAGGAATTTTAATCAGTTTTTATATCATCATCAATTGCGAATGGGCATAAGTTGTACCCTACTTTTATTTTTGCCGTGCCTCATCTGCATCAGGATTATATTGCAATCTTCCATTTCAATAAGCGAGAGCAGAAAAAAATGAACTTCATTATTATAGTCATTATTTTTTGAAAAAGCGAGTACATTCGGTGACATTGTGATGGGATTGCTTATATGACAAGCGAATTGTCACATGACTTTTCTGATTTTCTTTAGATTCCATATAAGGCAGTTAACCACAAAAAAGCTCTTTTGTTGGGTATCATTTAAATCCCCCTCCATCTGTACACATCTTGTTGCATGAGGCGACTCATGGATATGGTGTTCATCATCTTAAATATATCAATAATCTCAAAGCTTTGTCAATTTTTTTCCCTGAAATGTTTCAAATTGAAACATTGTCTGGATCTACATATTCTAGACAAGATAGCATAGAACCAATATAGCATTACGATCAAGTCGTAAAAATCTGAATTAGTATAACATGTTACTAACTTGAATTCCTGAAAATTCCAACTAAATGGACTTCGTCTTACCAAACTCCCATACCATAGATATACTGAAATTGAACAGGGATTGAACAGAATAGTGCCATGATGATTTATACGACAAGCAGACTGTCAGAATTGATTTTCTTTAGATACCTTAGATTTCTTTCCTTTAGATTTTAGACTTTTGGAAGGCATCATTTAAATCCCCTCTATCTGCCCACACTTTGTTGTATAAAGCGGCACATTGATGTGGCGTCCATCATCTTAAATATATCAATAACCCAGGGCTTTGACAATCTTTTCTCTGATTGTAAGTAACTTAGTCAAACTGAACTATTGTCTGGATCTGTATATTTCAGTCAAGATAGCATAGAACCAATATCATACTACGATCGAGTCTCAATAATTTGTATTAGTATAACATAACACTAATTTGAAATCCTTAAAATTCAACTAATACCAATGCATTAGTATTGTTACGTGTTTCTATGATTTACAAAAAATAATGACACATTGAATTAAACAAAACGAAAAAAAATTCTTAATAAAAATAGCAATAAAATTAATTATTTAACGAGATGCAAATTAAATTCTGTTTCATATTTACCGAAACAACAACCAAAAAAAAATATTACAAAACCTCTTAATCAACAATCGTACCAGGAATACGATTCAGATTCATATCGATTAAGATACAGATCATCGATGTAACCCCAGCATTCCAAATCGAAAAATTTTCCCCTTGATTTTGTTTACTGCACATGTATGGAAATGTTTACTCTAAAAAGAAACTTGACGCAGATAAACATTATTATCTACTTTTTATTTTCTGGAAATGAATGCCCTGAATTCTTCACTTTGAATAAGTTTACGTATCAATTTCTTGCCAGATATCGATTAATTTATAGTGCTCCAGTCACAAAATCTGATTTAATTTTATTTAAATTTGAATTAAAATATAAATTAAACGTAATAGATTTCTAGAATTTAATTAAATAATCTAATGTTTAAAATAAAAACATGGATTCAAAAAGCTATAAAATAAAAATTAAAAAATAAATTTAATTTATCTAAAAATCTATCAGCTGAAACATTTTGTTTCATTATTTCTAACATTTTATTTATTTATATTTATCTATTTATTTATATTTTATTTAAGTTTATCTGAGATGTTTTTAATAAACATCTGAATATTATCCAAACATAATTTTACTTACAAAAGAATTATGTTACCAATTTTTAACGAACAACCTATTTTTTATTAAGAACGAAAAAAATATAATTTATGTAATTTAATATATTCAGTTTAGTTTATTATAATTTAAGTTATATAATTTTTTATGCTTGTTTTCTTTGACTCAAACATGACGCATTTTTATTAGTTATTTTAAAATAATTTTTTACTGCAAAATTTTTCAAGGACAATACATTGCAAAAATACAGCTCATAATGTTTACATTTACTTGATATTTTAAAGCTTTATGCTTTAATAAAAGGTCCAAAAATGATTCTGATTGTAGTGAATCATTTTTTGATTGTAGTGAATTGATTGAGTGGACCGGAATATATTTATACAAATAATAATTCGGAATTCATATAAAATAATACATAATCGCTGTTAAAATGACTGTTGGGCGTAGGGCTGCCAAACTCCAAGACAAAGAAAACATCATGTTTCGGGTTCGCCAGTAGGCAGAAGGCCTTTAAACCATCGTCCACCATGGAGCTGTTGCGCCATTGAAGAAGAATAAATTTAATTTGTAGTAGATAGTGATTGAGGTACTGAGTGTTTTTGTACAAATTATAAATTTTTGCTAATGTAAAACAATATACTACATGAACAAAAATTAAATATAAACATTAATAATACGTTACGAGAAATGATTTTGTTTCAAGTACTGACGATAGTTCTTGTAGGTTAACATATTTAGTGATATAAAGTATGATACTGATTTAACTACCGAGTATTTTCGTGCAAATTATAATTTTAGTAATGTAAAGCAATATATCACATGAGCAGAATTAAATATGAACGTTAATAACACATTGAGAGAATGATATTGTTTGAAGTATGATGATAGTTATTGTGCAAAGGTTAATTCATTTATTGACATAAAATATGATACTGATTGAAGTACCGAGTGTTCTTTCACAAATTACACATTTTTTGGCAATGTAAAAACAATATACTACATGAGCTAAATTAAATATAAAAGTTAATAATACATTTAGAGCATGGTATTGTTTGAAGTACTGATGATAGTCTTGTTTATTCAATTAATGATATAAAATGACATATTGTCCAAATGACCAATTTTGGCTCATAGAATCAATAACTTTAGTGTGGAAAACGAATCATTACAAAATATTAATGTATATGGATGTCTTTAATGCATCTGAATAATATTTTTAAAGGTACTATAGAAACATTGCATTTCACATAGTCTTTTTAATTGGTGTTTATTCACCATTTGACGAAGAAACTCCGGTTTGATTATTTTGATGATATGCACGTGTATGGCTTGAAGTGAGCAAAGACAGAATGAGTCATTGGCAATAAGACTGATATAACAGCTGTGATTCTCAACATTCATTGAGCAGGTGATATCACAGTGATTATCGTACCGAACACAGTGCACATACACTGCCATTAAATGAACCAAAATAGTCTGGCGATTAACTTAACATGCAAAATATTTTCTTAACTATATTTAAATTCTAGAGAAACAAACGTTTAATTATTTAACCATGAAACCATAAATATATAAATTGTGGTTTATAAAACCATAAATAATTAAACTTGAGTTCGTTTAATTATTTATGTATTAAATTCATTCTAATTTAAAAAAAAAAGAGACTTTTATGTACTGCAATAATTATGAAATAATTATATAATGTGCCACTATTCCGAAGAAACATTTATACATTTAACATTATAAAAATGAAAAAAAAAAACTTAATGTAATATTGGATGATATTGATTATTTTAATTAATGAATATTGACACAATTTCTGATACTCTTTACTTATAAAGTAAAACTATCCAGAATCATGATGATGAATAATGCTCAATAGAAGATACAATAAAATAGCTCCGGGCCTTAATGGCCGAGTGTCTAGCGGTCAGTGCCACAGGTTTAGGATTCTTGTCCCGACTGTGCCTGGATACTTGTAGTGGTTCGAAATCCACTTTAAACCGTAGGTCCCGGTCTAATATGGCTGTTGGTCATGGGGCTGACAACCATACTCCGCAAAAAAAAAAAAAAAAAACATCTCTCATCTTGTAATCTGCCAGTTGGGCAAATGGCCTTGGTCCACCATGGCTGTTGCACCTGACTCTTGACACGCATGCGTGAAATTCTCTAACTCATATAATTTTTTGCGTCATTTCCGTTCTGTTAACACTGATATTTTCTTATGCAAACAAGTTTGATAGGAGTGCTCTAAAAATTTGGAAGTAGGTTTTCCAAATTGAATTGAAATGAGTAATTCATTCAGTTGAAATGAATTTAATTACCATTTTCATTTTTTTTTTAAGTATACAATTTTGCAAAAAGAAAATGTGGTATCACAGAAATCATTCCAGTATACTTGTTTCGAAATAACGGAAATTGCATATAAGTTGTTTTTAAAAAAAGAAAATAAATCAAACGTAAGTACTTGAAATCGATAGAATTTTGATTTAAAAAGAAATAACGCAATCCTTTAGGTCAATGGCAATCATACCGGTTTAACTGATAACTTATTTTAAGTTGAAGGAACTTACTCGTTTAAAAATAAACAATTTTTTTTCTTCTGAAGATTATCAAAGTTATGTGAAACGCAAGCACGCACTTGTACGATGACAAATGTTCAGCATTTATTTTTACAAGTTTATTAGATTCAGATATAATATATTTATCAAAAAGAAAAGTTCCTACGGAAACTTCCCGGATATTTCTTAAAATTTATTATTTATTATAAAGAAATTTAACACAAACACATACTCATATATATATATGCGCGTACATTTGTTTTTAATGAAACTAAGATTTAAGATTAAGATAGATTAATTTTTGTTAAAAAAAATGAATACATGAATTCATTGAACTGAAATTTGCATTGTGTTATTTATTCATTTTAGGGATTCTAACACATATTGTGCAGCAACATATCCTGCAAAGTACATAATTTTTCGTGTGAAAGATAAATGAGCTAATGAGACGAGGTTATTAAAAAATACAAAAATATAGGTAAAACTATATCAAGATAAAATATTTTAGAATATGCATTTTCTTCTTTGCTTTTTCTATTCTGTTGTATCTTTTTGAAAATCAGAGTCAATGGGTATATATCATAAATAGTATTCTTCATGTGTCTCCTTAAATCTGAAAATGACAAATCTCGGTGATCTTTTCGTAGCCAATGAATATGTCCTGTAGACCACTTCCTTGATTTCCGTAAATAACGCTTAGGAGATTGTTGGCATCAGTATTAAAAATATGCATCATGATGAAGCCAGATTCTGCTTCTAATAGACATCGGATTAAAGCTCTGGCAAGGTCCTATCCTTGTTGTTATCGATTGAATTTAAAACCGCCCTCTACCACCTAAGTGTGGTATTTATTAATTCATATTTCATGGAAAAGATATATTGGTGTACTCTACCATCTATTAAATTTTTGGTAAATACTTTTCGAACTAAAATAGAACTTAAATTAAATAATTAAACATAAATTGAAATGTATATGAAAATTAAATAATGACTTAAATTAAAGCACGAATTATAATAGTATTTATAAATTATATAAAATTCATATTAAATAAATTTTAAATTTATTAGTTATAATTTTTTATTCAATAGATTAATAAAAAATATATGCCAATTCAAGTGCATATTTTACAAGAATTGTTTTTAACCTTAAATATATTCATACTGTTATTATTTTTTAAACTACCAGTTCTACTTCTTGTTTATAATTTTCATAAATTGTGATTATAATGTTAAATTTTATTCTGTGCATAACAAATTCTGTGACAAATATATGGTGCTGTTCTTGAACCACGAGCAATAACTTCGATTTCTTGAATCCTTGTTTCCAACTTTATATCTGACATATAAAGGAAAATTCTTGTTGAATTTCTGTAGGTTTTTTGATAACAGAATTAAATTTCAAATATAAAAAAAAAAAAAAATATTTTAATTTAAGAATTCTTTACAAATGTAGTAGCATTAATATATCAGTTTGAACTGTATTCTACTTGACAAAAAATACCCCTTTAATTTTGAAAAAAAAATCCATTTTAATGGTGCTTGTATTTTCTAGAGAAAACGTATGCAAGGAGTCCAAGACTTACAACGACCAAATGCCAGATGAATTCGACACCTTTTTGAACGACGACGACATTCCAAACATGTCCTCAAACTTCAACCACGAACAGGAGTCCTGCAGAGGAAACGACAAGAAATATGTCTGCATCAAGAGGTATGCAAAAACAGATTTCTTCATTTACCACTCATGAATTATTTTAAAAACTAAAACTGTCTTGAAAAATCATCACACAAAGAAATAAAAAAATTCAGTTAATTTACTTAATTATATTTTCCTTCAAAGTTTTATATGGTGCATAGTCAACCTACAGAGAACCTACAGAGAGAAATGTTGATAAAAAAATTCTATCTACAACCTACAGACCAAATGTATTATTTCTAACTGCAACCTACAGACCAATTTACTAATTTCTAACTACAACACTACAGACCAGAACCATTTCTTCTAATTTTCTAACTAAAAACCTACAGACTAATTCTGTTAATTCTAACTATAACCTACAGAACAATAATTCAAACTACAGAGCAATGTTGATAAAAACAATGTATAGCCATCTCAATACAAAACACACTTCAGACAAAAGGTATAATTAATTATAAAAATAAGTAAAATTTCCTTAATAACTACATAAACTTGAATACCTTGATCTACTAGTCGTCATGTCATTCACTTGTAAACTATTGAAATATCGCGGGAAAAACTTTCTTAAACACAATACATAAACTGCCTGGGAGTTCAGCAATGGTTATTTTAGCAGTTCATTGTCAGAAAAACATAAATAAGTAAAGATGAATGTAAATGTGAAAATTACTTGGTATTAGATCAAGGATGTATGGAATGTGATCGAATAATTATCATCAAAAATTTTAAATTTAAAGATTATAAATTGCTGGCGCATCGACATACTTCTCTATCAATTAATATTACAAGTCCATAAAAGCCAGAACATTATTATTACGAATTTCTGCAGCGTTATGTCCTTTTGAGTGGAGAAAAAGAATCACCTCATCTCATATTTTGTGGGAATTTTTATTGCACCAACCATTGCAGAATTTTTTCCATTCGATGGCCAAAGATACTGATATAATAATTGTGTATGTATCATGCGTAATAAAGGTAGTATATTATTTAAAGTCGGTTATTATCGGTTATAATATATTGACTATATTTTCTGGCTAATTAAATAATAATATTATACATTATAAAATGCAGATTATTAAAATTTTACTATCGAAAACTTTTCTATACCAATATTGTTTTTGTTTATTTTGAAGAGAATATTTAACTGTGCCAAACTATTTGACAAACAACACTTGTCGCAGTAAATATTTAAATGATTTTGAATTTCTTTTCATTTGTAGTGCTGGAAATATCTATTTACGGAGAATTAAAGAAAATCAAATTTACTGATACCTTTGATATGATAACATCAAACTAATGAATACTAGATTTAAATTTACTGGGATACCCTTGATATGATAACATCAAACTAATGAATACTAGAATTAAATTTACTGATACCCTTGATATGATAACATCAAACTAATGAATACTAGATTAAAATTTACTGATACCCTTGATATGATAACATCAAACTAATGAATACTAGATTTAATTAGCAGTTTTTATGACGATTCTTCTACTCTAGACTAGACTACTCATGTACCGTCAAAGGGTCCGCGACCTCCCATTAAAATTCCGTGCTTTATGTGTCTCAGAATATCGAATTTGCAAGGTTTGTGCTAAGTTAATAGCTGTTTCTGTGCCTTTCTAGCAAAAATCGAAATTTACCGTCCAACATTGTCAAACACATCTCCAATAATTTCCCCAAGATGGCCAACTTGAGCAATAATATTTTTAATTTGTTTAAAAAGTACGACATTCAATTGATGAAATTTTACAAATAAAAGTCTTTTTACACATTAAATCACATAAATTAAATAAGTATAATTAAAAGTTTTTTGTTTCTTCTAATGCAGCTGGCAAACACTTAGACAGTTGTCTAGATGCCTTAAGGCAAAGCGCTGCACCGATGTTACTCACTTAGCACTACCCAGAAGGTGTGTGTAGCTTGAAGAAAGGTTATGGACGCGATTAACATTACCCACACTTTCGCTCCTGTTAGGACCGGGACCTACAGTTTACAATGGATTCCGAACCACTACAAACATCCATAGTACCGCCGGGATTTGAACCCAAAACTTATGGTACCGAGCGCCAGAGCGCTAACCACTCGGCCATTCAGGCCCTGCATAAATTAAAAGACAGAATCATAAAAACCGAGGCCTAATGGCCGAGTAGGACCTCGGCCTGGGGACCGAGTCCAGGGAGTGCCATGGACGTTTGTAGCGATTCAGAATCCACTTTGAACCATAGGTCTCGGTCTAACATGATTGTAGAGTTTTGTAGGGATGGCAACCCTATCCCGTCTCATGTTTCGGGAATCTGGCAGTAGGCAGACGCCCTTAGTCCACCATAGAGACGTGGCGCAGCGAAGTAGAAGAATCAACATGAAAACTACTAATTAAATACTGTATATTGTAATTATATACAAAATATTTTCATAACAAAGATATATTTTATGCCTACAAAATTTAAACCTACTTAAAGGAAAAAAACCTACTTTTACTACTTTTAAGCCTACTTTTTGAAAGAGTGCTGTTATTATTTTTCGACTATATGGTGTTTATTCAATTTCTACTATTAGTTCACACTCTCCCTATATATATTTATATATCTTGTTCAAATTTTCAATCGTGCGTAAAATACTTTTATTCATCCACTCAAGTTCAAATACATTTTTTTTTTTGAACTTGTGGTGGATGACACTCTCGATGTTAATACAGTTTTTCAAATATTAATTCATTCATTAAATTTAATTAATTATGCTTTGTGTTCAATTCCGATTTCTCTCCTTAAATCTTTGTCATCAATTCTTGGTCACTTCTCCTACCTAACCTTAAGATTGAACTACGTGTCGAAAAGGTGAATGACATAGAGTAGTAAAGTAATTAAATTTAATTAGTGAATTGATATTTGAAAAAAACTGTATCAACATAAAAGTAACTAAAATATTTTCTTTGTTTACCTAAGTAGGAATTTTTTTTATATTTACTTGTTTTTCTTTGTAGAAATTACGACAGCTCCGGAAAAGCAGAAATAGTAGCTACAAAATATGAATGTTGTCATGGTTTTGTTCGAAATCCTAACGGCGTCGGATGCATAGAAAGTAAGTACATTTTTTGTACAATTTGTACATTTTTTTAATCATTTAAAATAGTATGTGTAACTATCAATTTTTTTTTACACAGATTAGCAATTCACAATTATAAACATGCATAAATAGAAATTTTTTCCTTTTCAGTTACAAATACAGAAATTTAAAATGAAATTTTGATATTTAGTATAACAGAGGAGTTATTTTCTGTATACATAATATGATAGAATTTATTATATTAAAAGATTTCACTAAATTAGTATACTTTTACAACATTATATTTTTAACTTCTCAAAACAAAGATACGATAATTAAAGCTTAGTATGATTTATTTATTTATTTTTTTATGAAATTCTTCGATTTATATTTTGAATTTTTGTTTGTTTAAAGATATTATAAATTGTCAAGTGCGAAAAAGCATGATTAATATTAAATATTATGCACACACACAAACTTCACATACTACACACACAAAAAAATATGGTAAATAATGTATTCTGCTTGATTTTTATGAATGCTATTAGAATTCAAGAAATAATAATTAACATGTTTTACAATGCTTTTATAAAACTGCTTTATAATAACATTAATGCAATTTTAAAATAACAACTTTTCCTTATTTTTGTCAATGTTTGCTTATTTAACTAATGATAAAAACGAAATGCATTGATATAAATTCAGGGTGTTCAAAAAATTATACATATAAACATGTTTACAAAGCACTTAAATATTTAAAGAGATATTGTTTTACTTTTTTATTACCAGTAAAAATTCCAAGTGGTTATGTATATTTATTTGCTTGTTCTCGAATGTTTTGCTAAATTGTTCCTAAAACATTGAATTGACACCTGAATTGTCCCTCTCATTTCAGCACTTTTAAAGCTTTCTCTTTCAGTAACATATTTGACTCTCTGAAGATTTAAGTTACGATTTCCACAGACCAAATATGTTCTTGAGGAACATTGCAATGAAATCTGGACTCATCAGTATAGAGTACAGATCTTCATTATCTTCAATTGTCTTCATTGCAATTGGCATGTGTGCTTACCCAAATAAACCTTTAATTTCGACGGCAGGATGAAAAGATACTCGTTGTGATGGGCATCTTGTATGTAATCTTTCTCCGAGAAATTTTCTACGTGCAGTTTATCAAGATATGAGCTTTACAGCGACGGTTATAAGATAGGTAAAATTGTTGTAGTTGTTCTATGCCTTCTAGCAATTAACTGTAACTAGAAAGTCATCTGTGTCTCGGTAACTCTAGATTTCCTCGACTGTATCTTCCAGAAGCTGATTATGTTTCTACGATTCTTTACACAATCTGTTAATTGCAGAAGGAATCACATTTAATCATCTTCCGAAATAGAATTCTTAACAGCCTTCTATTTCACCAAATAGCTCGCCATCCTATTTATTCAAGTAAATGATGTCGAATACTATCTGAAGCATAGATATCTTGAAATTTAACTACTCGGTTTCTACTTTTCCCTTTAATTTTTTTAACCAGTGAGGTTTTTCTAATGTAATTTTATGTGTTTCATAAATAAATATTATATGCAATTTTTGGTCTTTGAAAAACAAAGAGGAAAAAAATATGTTGATTCGAATACTCACCGAGGTCATCACGTATGTGACTAAATATCTGATTTCTTAATTAATATTTAAATGGATAACATTGAATAAAATATTTTGCCTAAAATTTAAATTTTTACAATTTTATTTAGTTAAGGCTGCATTAAACCTTCATCAAAATCTAAAGTTCTTTCAAAAACATTACTTATTATAATTTTTAAGTATAATTATCATCTCTGATCTAAGTGTTGTTGGAAATAGTTGTCCTTTCAAAAGGTCTAAGAACTTAATAGAATTGAATGACTAACCTTGTCAATTACAAAAAAAAAGTCTCTATTTTGTTAGGACATTTGAAATTATGTCCTCAAGAGTTCAATTGATGCAAAAATTTGTTCAACTAATAGAACCTAGCTTATTTTTGTTAATTTTCATATTTTTGCGTTTATGAGATTTCTGTTTCAGTACTGGTTTCGTAATTTCAACGTGGCCATTGATTTCACACATCTGTAAAGACGTATCAGTACTTAAATCTGTGAATCGCTTTCTCATATATATTCACAAAGATATAAAATTAACTGGGAAATTATTTAGATTTAACTCCTTTATCACTTGTATTGCACACAAAACGCTTCTCTGCAGATTAATTTCCTTCAAATGACAATAAAATATTGTATAAAATCCATACCCCAGGGCTAAAAAAGACTTATTCATGATGATGGAACATAAATAAATCCCCCAATAATAGTATTATTGTGAGCGTTATGGAAGCTTATGTTCCTAAGCTTTTTGCATTGCTTTAACTCGCTTACAAAATAAGATTTAACAGTATAAAGTATCTGCTAATTCAGACGTATTTTATTAAATATTGTAACATTGTATAAATTTTTTTGGAAACCCCTGTATGTACTCAAAAGTAAGTACTTTAAAAATAACAAAAATAATAGACTTGCTCATTAACTGCTTTACTAATGCTAATGGTGACTAACACGACAACTCATGCTGTGCTTAGGTAAACGAGGAGAAAGACCTATGTCTTCAAACGAACAGTATAGCTTTGTTCCAGTTAGATCTGCTTCACAAAGCAGCAGCTCCTCTTTTTCAGCAAAAGTAAGTTTTCAATGACTTCATATAAAAACCAATGATTCTGTAACTTAAACTTACAAATAAGGAAATATATTTCAACTTATTATGTGTGAACATTGTCTATTTTTGTCCATGGAAAGCTGAGTGTGAATGGGTTAGGGATGATTAAATTGAAGCTTGAATAAGAATAAGATAATGGGAGCATTAACGAATTCATGCATAAATTTGGCTGAATTTAGATTTCTTTCAAAAATCAAAGAATAAAAAAGGATTTTTTTGTGAAATTTCAGTTTATTGAAATGTTATGATATTTTAGTAAAAATATTAATTCAATAATGCTTCGTCATCTAAGCGCAAAGAGAAAAACAAAATATTTATTTTTATTTTGAAAATCATTATAAGTGAAACATACAATGAAAAATTCTGAGTTCAATGCGTGATCCAGTTAGAACGTGATCACCTCTAACAGTTACACAGAGACAGACGTGTTCTACGTTCAAAATTAATTAACTCAATTGGCAGTAAAACCAGTGTTCTGTCAATGAACATCGAGGACAATGAAGAATTACAGGGTTTGAGTTAAGTTCAAGAAAATATCTATCCTTTGGGGCATACCAAACATTCTAGGATGAAGTCCTGAGATCGTTCTGACCCACCCCACACATACAGTAATATTCTTTTAAATGTAATTTTTAACACAGAGCTCTGTCTAGACTTGTGTGCCTTAGAGGATGAAGGATTTACCAATTGTGACTGCATAAGGTCATAGAATGTAGGACGTAATCTCTATATGACTTTAGACGATATACAGATCAGTGTGGCCATCCAAAGAGATATTTACTCCAGGACATGCATTGGATTCACCCAAATTTTTATCTTTCATAAATATGACTTGGGTAATATAGCGTCATCGCAAACCTACACTCTTTTTTAATCCAAATTTTTTTTTGGTCTCATCATGGAAAAATAAAGATTCTGTTGACTTACTATATTCCAACTGACATGGGGCCAATTAACTATTCATTTGATTGCATGGTCTGAAGAGTACAATGTTGGTTATAAGCTTTTTTTTTTGCATGTAATCTTCTTTATTGTTGGCTATTGAAGAATCATATTTAAATGTAATTGCAAGGAGGCAATTACATTTAAATATATGAGTCATCCGCGAACTTGCATCGTTAATTCTTCTCAGCTATATTTTCAAGAAGCTGCTTATATTTGCAAAAAAGCATTTGACAAATTACAGAATTGTTCACATTTAACTGTTATTTTTGCATAACATTGATTCAGGACCAATGGTTTACCATCGCAGTTCTTCACATCATGTTACAATTCACCAATTACCAATCACCCAGTGACTTTTCTGTCATATAACAATTTCATTTACACGAGTGTTTTTAATAGTAAAATTTTAATTGTTTTAAACTTTATATTTTTATATTATTTTTTATTTAATGTTGACCCCATCGGCCTGCTGCATAGAGCATTGAATTTTTAAACTAGGAAAGTCAAACTGAATCCTTCAGTGTCTTGGCTGGAAATTAAAAAATAAATATAAGCTGAAAGTTAGGAATAAATCTTTAGCTGAAATGTTCTCTTGAAGGGCTCAAGGAGATGAGTTAGAAGCTTTCAGTTGCAACCTTTAATAATGTTTGTTCAAATTGGTTTACAATGCAAATACAATTTGCAGCTACAGTGCAAATACAGGTGCATTGCAGCCTGCTTCCATTGGTAATAACTACTACTAAATCCCAATAGTAGCAAATGACCATTAGTCATAGTGCACAGTTATTTGGAAGAAAAAACAATAGAAATAAAACCTTTGTCAATGTAGTATGATAGAAAGCATATTGGGCTTCGAAAGAAAGGATATTGATACGAAATTGATCAAAGCTTACATTTCTATATAAAGATGACTACGGTAAATTAGCATGATGGGAAAGTCTTTCGTTGGACTTGAGTAGCTGGAAGAGGAGGTGGAAATGAGATTATGGCAACTCCTCAGACCCTTTAGTGTATCGCTCCCCCCAACCCAAATTGTAGTGGAAAGATGTCGTCTTTTACTGGAGAAAGAATGGGCAGATCGTATATTTTAATGAAATTGCAATGATCCGATTTTTCCAAAAATTGGATCATTGATAATTCATCCTTGTGTAATGAGCTATACTTCATTCAAATATCCAGTCCTGTTTTAAATTTAAATCGTTATTAATAATCTTTATGCTAACTTTCACATCTCTTACGATGTATTTCATAAGCTGTTAAGAAGAATCCTTTCGCCTTTCTAGCAAACTTAACAAGCAAATTGGATCACGCATTATTATTTTATGCAATCATATTTTAGCCATGCCAGTTCCGTAAATGTGATTACATTTTGTAAAATCATAAATTACATATTTATACTACTATATTTCTTGCAATTTTCAAAAATATGAAATTATAAAAAAACAAATTTTCTTTTTTATACTTGTAGTATTTTTTCTCTGTAGAACCCAAAAAAGTTCCATTTCATAGCAACACTATGTTCACATATGATAATATTTTCAGTGCAAATGAATGCTAATAAAATATATACTGCATTGGTGCAAATTTTGGTGAATTATTGGTTTTACTGTAGTTGGTATTCACATGAAATTTAATACATTGCCTTGCAATATGAAGCCATTGTAATATTGTTTAGAATTAAATGAATTTGTTTTTCTCTGCATTTTTACACTCATTATATGTTTCTGTAAATAAATTTTTTCTAGTATTAAAAACTTATTTTGATACAGTTTAGATAAAGGTGATTTTTATTATGTAATAATAAATCTTCCTGACATGTTAATCTCATGATTATCTTTCTGATATCTTGAAAGTTGGAATTACAATAATTTATAATTAACATAAATAATAATATAAAATCTTCCATTATATTTTATGATATACTAAATCATGCGAATATCATGATTCGAGTGATCCAAAATATTAAGATGGTCATGCTAGCGATATTTTGAAATGATCTACAAAATCAATCAAAATATATTTTATATTTTTAATTGAATCACGGTTTATTATATAACAATAATTGCCATAAAATGAAATAAACTTAAGAATAAGTTTTGCCGATTAAAAGTTATGAAGAAGAGAAGATATATAAATTGGCAAAAAATATATAAATCTTTACACAAAAACATTAATTTATTTAAAAAATAATAATAGAATATTAAATTAATTTATACTTTATAATTATAATTTGTTGACAAGCAAACCCTAATTACAGTTAATTGAAATTTGCCTTTATGCTTATTAAATTTCCTCTTAAAAGAAACAAAAATATGTTGAAAGATTTATTATGACATCAAAAAAACTTATTGCGATAAACTGCAGTTTTAAGTAAAATAATAATTAAAATAATCATCTAAAATAATTTCTTTGAATATAGATAAAAAAATGCATTATTTTTACCTTATTTTCAGGTGGTTTAGATAAGGTTCCCATTCAGTAAGAGGGTGTAAAACGAAACAGAAATTCTTATTGGAAGAACTTTACAGAAATGTGATTGCTCAATGCATTTATTGTCATGAATGAAATTATTTGTATTCTATATTTTTATCTACCACCGAATTGTTACTGAGTAGATTGGAATTTATCTGTAATATTTTTAATGAATAAATTGTTTCTTGAAATTTGCTTTTTTGTGGTGTATTAATCTGAAAGTGGAAAGTCGTTATTGTTTTGTTCTTACGTTTTAAAAAATTACTGCTTATGTTTGCTTGCTTAATGCTTTTTTAATTTGCAAATATGCTTACATTTCATAATAATATATAACTTTGATAATACACTCGTTTCATATAAAGTTACTATGTATTTTATTTTATTGAACTTTGTAAATGAATTATATATTACAAATAATAATACTCTCTATAAAATATTTCAATAAATAAGGTTACAGATACTGGCACGAACTTATCATTGCAAATATAATATCAAATATATGAAACATTAATCATATTAATATGAAAATCTTTGATAGATTAATATGAATACATATATTTAATTTTGTATTTTTAAAAACACGACTAGCATTGAATAGCTATTAGCATTAGCACAGTTTATTAATGTGATTTTGATAAAAATTTTAATTCATGTGTATTCTGAAATTTATATACAAAAAAAAAAAAAAAAATGCATTCAAAACTACTTAAGTTTCTTTACAATAAAAAGGCATCATACTTATTCGTAAAAAGTAATCATGCATATTAATAATTTATAATAAAAAACAATCTTTATAATACGTTTAAAATCACAGCAAGCACCGAAAGCTATGTGATATTGGTAAAAAATTGTAATTCATGTGTATTCTGAAAATTATATGTAAAAAAACAAAAACTGCATTTTAAAACTATTTAAGTTTTTACAATAAAAAGTGCATCATGTTTATTCATAAAATAATCCTGCATATTAATAATTTACAATAAAAAAAATTATAACACGTTTAAGCTCACAGCAAACGTGCAATGTGATATTGGTAAAAATTGTAATTCATGTGCATTTTAAAATTTATGTATAACAAACAAAATATTAAGTGAATATACTAAATATTAAAAGTAAATCATAAAATATATATTTTATGATTAAGTATAAATACATCATATAGTAAAAGTACATATAAATAAGTAAAAGTACATCATAAATACTTATAATGCATAATGAATTATGATTAAATTCATAATATTCATAAATTCATATTCATAATAATTTTGAAAAGGAATCAAACATAAAATTTTTTCGATATTTGTCATAAAAAATTCAATAGCATAATAAAAAGCTTATTCATTACAGAATAGTTTATGCAATAAAAATTTATAAAAATAATAAAAAATTGCTGAGAGCAATAGTATTTTGAAAAATTAAGTGCGATGGTTTGAGATTATATGCTTTTTCAGTAGTACAAACTGATTAAACATGCTCAAAGTAATATATAGCTACCAATACCATTATTGTAAAAAGTGTTAAGTATCATAAAAATAATAATTTGACACGCTTAAAAAATTTCCGAAGTTCATCATACATGACAAAAGAAAAATACACTACCAATGACGGTTTTAAAGTGTATTTAAGGCAATTAAGTAAATTTAATTGTTACAGGAGAATAAATTTAGATATATTCGTGATTATTCACGATAAAAGTAAAGCCTTGATACCATTTTAAAAACAAGCAAGCTAATAACAGTTTAAAAATTAATTTAATCTGATTAAAAACTATTAATTTTTAAAGACAAAAAAATACGAAATTCTTAAAATATATTTAAAGTATTTGCAAAATCTATACACATTATTTCTTCTCAAAGGACTTTATTTTTTTAAACTTAAATTAAGAGCTTTTCTGTTAACATTACATGATTTCGCAAATGCAGAATAATTTTTTAAAAAAAACTATTACATTTTTTTGTAATTGTACATTTTCGTGAAGATAATTAAAAATAAATCCTTTTTTGGCCATGAATATTTGCCCAGAAATTTAGGTGTAAACTTTTGAGATTAAAATAAGATTGTAAAAAGTTTAAGTATCACGTGCAAATTAACCATTATTGTAATCGCTTAAGTTTCCCTGTGCTCCTTCAGTAATGCTGCTTTCAGGTACTGGATAGCTCTTGGAGTTAGTAGTAAGGCAAGTGCAATTGTCGCCCCCCTCAAGGTGCTGTATAGTGCTTAGTTCTGGTAATCTGGCTGACAAATCCATCCGACGAACTCTCTTATTTTCAAGAGAGTCGTCGACTGATGACATCCTCATTGTTGGACGTGAATTGTCATATATTAAAATAAAATTACTCCTTTGGTATGGGGAAAATAAGGTACCAAGATCTCACACCTATATTATATAATTTTGACTCAAACCACCAAATCTCCACTGCCAAAGGATCTGCTGGAGGACAGGTGCCAGGATAGATTTTCTTCAGATTAACGTACGTCGAAAAGCTTTATTTTACCAGGTCTCATAAAGTAAGATCCCTCGCTGACATTTGGAACAAAATTAAGGTTATACTCCATGCTGAACTAACATTTATGTGATCTGAAGTCATGGGACGCGAACAGTAGACCTTCTTACAAACAGGCTTCTCTTCCTGTCTGTAACTCATGAAACTTGGGCTCTTGTGGCCGCATAAATGTTATTGGCTAGTGGTACTTCTTACTGGTAAATATTATTGGTCAGTAGTAAATATTATTATTGGTCAGGTCAGTATTTAACTGGCAAATATTATTGGCCAGTAGTATTTTTACAGGTAAATATTATTGGTCAGTAGTATTTCCTACTGGTAAATATTATTGACCAGTGGTACTTCTTACTGGTAAATATCATTGGTCAGTAGTATTTCTACTGGTAAATGTTATTGGCCAGTGGTACTTCTTACTCGTAAATATTATTGGTCAGTAGTACTTCTTACTGGTAAATATTATTGGTCAGTAGTATTTTTACTGGTAAATATTATTGGTCAGTGTTACAGTTGGAGATCTGAAAAGTTGCCTTGTTATGCTTCTTTGTCATGGACAAATATTGATCTTTATTAGCCATCGTGGTACTTGAATTAACTTGATTAAGCATTTTCTATGCAAATTAAGTTTCTTTAAACTTCTTCATGAACTGATAGACGCTGGATGTTATATTTAAGTTTTTAGCAAACGGTTTTGGCATATTCAGTTTAGTAATTTTCATTCAAAAATTCAAAATTTAATAATCAAAACAAAATGATATCTTTATTTTAAACCATCTTATTTTTTGTGTTTTTTCCTGGAAAATTGAATTTTGCAAAATAATGAAAATGTCTCTAATGTATATGTTACTTACTGATAATTAAATAAATTATGAATTAAATAAAAATTTAAATGCAAAATATTATTACATAAAATATATCTTATTTACATTGGGATCAAATATTAATGTTAAGATGGTATTTTTTTTCCAAACATGCAAAACAGACTTCTACTAACGAATTAGAAATTAATGTCACATATGATTTTAGGGAACATTGAATGTAATGCAAAAGTTACTAGTAGTTGTTAAATAGTTCCGAATGTACTTCAGAAAAAAAAAGCGAATGGGACTGTTTCTCTATTGTGAGAAAGTATTTTATAGAACTGCATTTTTGTAAGTAATGATAATAATGATAGTGACATCGATTAAGTTGAATGGCTTTTAGTTTATGAATTTTGAGTTAATGACTTTTAGTTGAAATGAGGTCTCGTAATCATATATGGAGAGCCATTGAAAAGCTTGACAGATATTTTTTAAGCGGAAGTCACTTCCTTTGATGTTAAGATAAACTCCTTAATAAATCACAGAAGATAGCTCTTATTTTAAGAAGTAAAGATAAAAAATATTCTTGGATATAGTAAGAATAGGGTCATATCCTTCTCAGTGATAAGTTGAGTTAGATAACGATTAGTGATTGCGGACGAGTTACTAGTTGAGTTAATTGATGATTAGTGATTAGTGAATGGCTTATAAGTTGAAATATATTATGATTAGAGATTGTCGACGAATTTTAAATTAAATTAGTTAATTGCTTGATGTTTAACGACGATTTACGAGTTGAGTTAGTTATAATGATTAATGATTGATAAACCATCATGTGGAGACAGCCTGGGGTCTATTATCATCCTTGTCAACAAAAAAGATTAAACAACTATTTTAATGAAAGTGGAAAAATGTTTAAGAAGATAACAAACTGACAGACACACATCATAGTACACTCTTAATGAAGATTACGTGCGCCGCTACATGACAATATAGATTTAAATTCAATGAAATCTTTTGTGAGGTTTTACGGGGAACAGTCGCTTTTGGAAGAAGATATCCAACTTTTTTGGGATTAGCGAAGTCACTCTGTGGACTTAAATCATAAGTTGTTATTGTTGTTACTTATGGCTGGCTATGGCTAGTTGGATATCTTATAACAGTGTCTAAAATGGTTTAAGAAGTATCATTGTATAATGTCATGGCTTGTGAAGTAAGGCCCATTGTAATTTGCATACATCAGAGAATCATTCTCACACTTTCTGAAATTTAGTAATTCCAATGAATATGTGTTACACTTTATATAAAATTGTACAACGTAAATAAATAATTAAATAGGTACTTTTTAAAATTAACAAATTTATTTTAAAATTAAATGTTTTCAATATCTCTTACAAAAATAGCTTCCAAGAAAAAAAAAAAGCTGTCAAATTATGTTACGTTCTATTAAAGTGATTTTTTTTTTTCAGTTGACTTGAAAAATTTACTTCCCACCCTCAGAAGTATGGGAGCGTTGAACTTTGTGAATATTGCTGAAAAGGCTGGCATGGCAGAGGCTCTTCATTCCCAAACTACACTATATTCTGTCCACTTAACAACGCTTTGGAAAATGTTGTTGAAGAAAACAACAATGAAGTAGATGTAAGTATGGCGAGATTTATTTTTTAAAATTTTCAGAATATTTTATGGTTTCTTTTTAAAATAAAGTAAAATTATTTTTTTTTTTGTGGTTGAAAATCACACAATGCATTTACTATTTAATGAGATCTAAAATCTTGCTGATACAAATTCATTCTTATTAAACCCTAAATACACGCATAAGAGGGATTTTTATCCATAATGCCCCCAGGTTTTGAATAGAATTCTAAGAAACTAGAAATTTTAGAATTTAAGAAAATTCTAGAAACCAGAAATTCTAGGAAAAGTAAAAGTTATTTTTCTGGGTAGTTAAATATTATCTATTGTAACATTAAAAACAGGAAAATAGTAGTAGTTTTGGGATTTTTTTTTATCCTAATAATCTCAATTAAAATATCAATTTATATTTATAAAGAAAACTTGAGAAAATCAAAGGATCACTAAATTTTAATCACTAAAAATTTTACATTCATTTACATTTTCCAATAACTAATTAAATTCTTTTCAGAACTTTTTCTTTGTTGCTACATTTGCAAATGTAAATAAAACGTATTTTTAATAAAGTTTAGATTAATTGAATTGTGATATATTTTTTATTTCATTGTTGTTTTTATTATTATATTTAGTTAAATATCGCCGAGATAAAAAACAACCCATATTTTAATTTTTCAGAATGAAATTAGCATTAAACTTGAAAAATACCGACTGAAAAAGAAAAGAAAATTCCATACTCTTCTTACAAACCACATGACTGCTGGCTTTTATAAATTGGATGATTTCAAAGATGGTCAAGTAGTAGAGGCTCAGAATCCAAGCTCAAGAATAAGGATGAACATCTACTACACTCCAGAAAAGTAAAAACAGCAGCTTGCATTTGAATTTCGTATTGATTTAAGCTCTTCTAGAATTAATGAAGCATATTAAATTAAGCAAAATTTAAGAATTTAACAAAAATATTTTTTTGTTTTAACGTTTAGTCGATATAATACAATCTAACATATGACATTTAGTAACCTATGCTATTATATGTTTTTCTTTTTTACTGAATTTTGCAAAAATCCTCGTTTACAAAGTATCACATGAGGTTTACAGAAATAGATAAACAAATAAAGGACAAAAATGACAGAAACATCAAATTAATGTTAAATTTAAAAGAACATGTGGGATAAGATGTATGGGTAACAGCCTCGAATTTGTGTGTAGAACAGGGAAAACTAGGACTCTCCCACCAGGAAACCTGACTGTCGATGGGGAGACGTTTATATACGCTGTCTAAATCGTTATCGAGCCTTTTGTTTCTGAAATCAATGGATATATATATCTCTTGGATATAGTATAGTATTTGCAACGCTATTGGTGACCTATCTAGTAGAATGAGCAAGATAATTTGTAAAGGAGCGAGATTTCAATGTCTATTGATGATGTGCGCTTTGAATGCTGCTTTTAAAAGTAGTAGATGGTGGTAAAGCAGATGTGACAGAAAATCTCGTATGAATGTCTTGCGTTGCGGATAACTGATGCTCGACATTTTCTTATATTTTATTTAATTATAAGAGAAAATAGCTTTCTTCATTATAATTTCTTTAATTATAAGAGAAAATAAATTTCTTCATTATAATTTCTTTAACTATAAGAGGAAATAAATGTAACAAAAATGAAAATCTTTTATAATTAAATTGATTGTGATTGTGCTATATGGATAATTTTTTAAATTTTTAAAACTTGGTATATATACAGAAAAATTTGTTATATGATTGAAAAACATACGCATTTATACCAAAATCGGGAAAATACCTGGTAGAGGCACACACATATAAGATAAAATTATACATGTATATATATATATATAGTAATTTTTTAATATTTAATGATGATTATAAGAAGCTGTGTTAGAATTACTATTTTTGTACCAAATCTTTTAGATATTCATATCGATAGAAGATCTTTGTTTATCTTGGAAATTATAAAATAATTAATTCACGTAATAGACATTCAAAATAAAGAAATAATTACCTGCTATAAATAATTTTTTATCATCAAATATATTTTTAAGTAATGAATAATTATCCTCGAACCTGGATAAAGTATGCTTTTTCAACACCATTTTCCAGACCTTCCTATTTTTCCAAAATTATTATTATTTTTTGACTTGATGGCCTGATAGATGTTTATAAGTGTCAGTTAAGTAATCATAAAGAGTAATTCGTCATTATAAAGTAATTATAAATCGAAAATAATTTTTGTCCACAGATTGTGACTGCTAATTGTGTTCCCATCGTGTCGAGCGACCATTTTGCTCGAAATGGAATTATTCACGTTGTTGACAAAGTGCTGCCCATTCCAACTCGAACCGTTGCAGATATAATAGCTGGAGATATGCAGTTCTCCGTGTTAAAGCGAAGTAAGTTATATCTTATTGTATCTAACTTTTCATATTCATATAATCATAAAATAATTAAGCTGATTCATTGAAAATTGATATGTGTGTGCTATTTTGTATTGTAAAATATAAATCTTCCGAATTCTCCTATTCCTTCTCCATAATATCGTATGATAGATAACGTTCCACTTTGGCTCCTGATATAAAATATCTCTAATATCTCATATACGTTATTTATTAACTTTTAATTGGCCAGAACAGTTGGTGGACAGCAATGGAGTTTCAGATTTAGTTTGGCTTGGTTTCTCGCTCAACGGTCATCTTATGCACACGCTTGGCTAAACAGACCGGGACCTAAGTTTAACGTGGATTCTGAACCATCAACAAAAAATCCATGCCATCACCAGGATTCGAACCTGAAGCTTTAGGTACCAACGGCCAGAGTGCTTGCCAGTTGGTCATGAGGAACAGGAAAATTCGAAACCTAACAAGTCGAAGTGAAACAGGAAATTTCAATGTATATACATTATGTTGTCTCATTATTTTTAAGCTTATGCACAATAGACATGAAAAATTTCTAGAAGGTAAAATTTTCCGTTGTGCACAAGGATTAAAGAAGGAGGGTGCGAAAACTCAGCAGATGCATCCTTTGGAGGTGCTCGTTCCAACTGTGATGATAAAAATGTGGATGCAGGACAATAGCCACTCACTCTTGCTAATGCTGAATCTGTTAAATATATGCTTCGTATAAATGACGAATGACATTTATAAAAGCATTTTCTTTTAATTTCTTCTCAAAAGTAGTTTGACAAAATAAGTAATTTAAAAGTTTATGTTTTTCCAATTTCAATAAAATTGCACGTAAAACGCAATATATAATTAATCATACATGAATAGGTTGTTTTTTTTAAAAATTTAGAAAGTTTGAGCTTGTTATTGATGGTAATTTCAAAATGTTGATTGATGTGCTTATTGTCTGGGTTTCATTTAAAAACTCATATCCTTTTCAAAAGGTGTAAAAGCTATGCAAGGTATTAAAAAAATGAAAATAACTTGCGACAGAAATGAGTTTAGATTAAACAAATGTTTTTTAATTTGCGTGAGGATGAGGCACTTTAGAGGCATTTTGTAGAATATATGTTTCATATAAACTGAATTATGATGATTACACTTTCTTTTGTGATTAAAGCGTCTGTGATTACACACTGTGATTAAAGCGTCCAATTTAAAAGTTATTCTTTGCGAAAAGCAAACTAATCACTTGAGTACTCATTTACTATTAAGTAAACGCTTTTATTTACTCCGCCAGCTCAAAGTATCAAAATATGATTGCTGATTTTCAAAAGTAGACCATTAATAGTTCAGATATTTGTTTGACTATTTAAATCTTCAAGAATAACAAGATATTATCCATATAAGTCTTGTACTGAATCCTCTAATTTGTTTATTCGCAACACTTAGCAAAGCAAACATTTAACATTTAGACATTTGAAAAGATGCAATGTTATTTAGTATATCATGACAATTTTTGTCGCCATTAAAAACCTAAAGTTTTCTGACTATTGTTAAAAGTTTATGCAACATAACCAAACGCATGCTATTCAAATTTTTATATTTTATTTCTGTGACCAGCCATTTGTAGATGTGCATTTTTAACAAATTTAATGAATAGCTTAATACAGTAATAAGAAATATCGATCTAACAATTTTAGACTTGAAAGATTTAATTTATGTCTGTATGGATTGAGTTCCAATAAAGACATAGACAACAACAACAACAAGATTTAATTTATGTATCATGTAAAAACACACATTTTTAAAACACAGCAAAGAATTCAAAGGATAAAGAATTTTTAATTTCTTTCCTTTTTAAATAAAAATAAATGTATAATCAGCTCTAAAATATAAACATAAATGAATAAATTATTATGTCAAAATTTTTTAAATAATTTTTTATGAACTTATCTTAATTAATTGCATAAATCAGAGAAACTTATTTTAATATCCTATAATTACCTTTTTGAATTTATTTCTTCGAACCTTTCTAATTAACAGAAATATGGAATGATTATACGTATTTGTGATTATATTATATTGTGTGAATAATTATACAATGATACTATATTTCTGTTACTTTCTGTTCTATATATGCATTAGAATACGCTAATGATTATAGCACAAATTTCAAATATTTTTATTTAATATTTAATATTTTATTATAATTGTAGATTATTTTAGTTTACATATTGTATCATTTATTTAATTATTAAAAATACAGACTTAAAAAAAATGAAATGTTGAATTTACTCTTCTTTTATTTTCCAGTGCTCAGTCGTGCCGGTTTAGTCCAAGCTTTAAGAAATCCCAACCGCACCTTTACGGTATTCGCACCAACGGATTCCGCCTTTTTCTTACCCCATTTGGAACGTGAATCTGATGCAAAAGAACGGTGCACAGTCAGTAAGTGAATGACATAAAGGTTTTAATTATTTTCCATTTTAACATCAGTATTATCTTACTTACAAATATTGGTTGCAGGTGTCATGAAGCATCATATCATCGATCACATGATTTGCTCTTCTGCTATTCCTCAGTTTGCGAAGAGCCTCAACATGATTGGAGAACTTCTGAGCTTGTCCAGAGACGATTACAACAAGCTCTATGTGGACGATGTCCAGATTGTTGTCAAAGACTTGGTGGCAACCAACGGAGTTGTGCACATAATAGACGGAGTGTTATCGACCAGACAGGGTAGATATTTTGTTACTAATGTCTTTCATAAGTAGATATTCTAAGTCCTATATAAAAACAGCAAGATATTAAGATGAAATATCTGTGGTAAAGTAACTCATCATCAGTGACCACATTATTAGATACACTTATACTTTGTTTTCATGTAGAATGACACAAATTATGGGAAATTATCACATAAATTTAAAAGAAAATAAGATATATTCTATAACTAATAGAGATTTTTCCTTCAAAAACTAATCTTAAAAAAGGGTTCATGTTTGATTATAAAATTTCACATGTAGTAATAATTTCACATGTAGTATAAGTTCACATGTAAATAGTTTTCTAAACGATAAGTATAATATATATATTAACACATATTTTTTTAATGTTTTCCAATGAATTTTGCGAATTGTTATGAATGCGTTTTGTCAATTTTTCAAGTCAATCTACAGTAATACAAATATTTGTTGAATAGTTTAAAAAATTCTATGTAATTATGCTTTTATTACATAATAATCATACTACGAGCTGATAATTTTACATTTTGTTGTGTGTCTACAGGAATAATAATTTAACATACATATTAAGGAATTAAATATCTCTAGTTTTATATTAACCATGCTTAAAGTTTTTAAAGGTTTGGAAATAGATAATCAAATGAGAATATCATAAGATATAACTATATGAGAATATGATGATTAATATGAGAATAAACTTATAAAATGCCGATATTTTCCGCTACAAAAAGCGTGTAAATATTTTTACATTTGTATAATTACATACCTTTTTAATTTAATTTATATTCTTCATATTATTAAGTCCTTTGATTTATTTTGCAGCTAAGAGTGCAAGTGAAGTGTTGGAAGAATATGGCCTGAAAGAATTCCTTGCTTTACTGGAAGCAGCAAATTTAAGAAAATTATACGATTCATTAGAAAATGTCACATTTTTTATTCCATCTAATGAAGCCATACGGGTGAGTGTGAAATGATTCTTTCGATTATAGAGCGGAAAAAATAGAAAAGTTTTAGAAATTTTAGAAATAAATCGGGTAACCTGGTTAAGGATATCCAAAGGTAATGGTTTGTACTGAGCGTACTACACATGATAAGTTACTAAAAAGCTAAAGCTAAAGCTTACTAAGCTAAATTTCAATTTCATTAAAGAGTAAATATTCTTTAATTTAAAAAAACAAATAATTAAAAATTTAATCAAAAAAAAAATAAAATAAATAAAAAATAAAAAAAAAAAAACAATAAAAATTTTAAGTCAATTCCTACTTTTTTTTTTCACTATATTGCAGAAAGTCCTTCATAAATAATGTTCATTCATTTTTTTTTAAGTTTATCTGGCGCCATCTATTGGTAGATATATGCAACTTAAATCTAACAAAAACTAAAATTAATTAATTAAATTTAATTACTGAATTAATATTTGAAAAAAACCGTATTAACATCAAATGTTATCGACTAAAAGTTCAAAAAAATTTGTTTGAACTTGAGTGGATGAATAAAAAGTATTTTATGAACGATTGAAAATTTGAGCAAGATATATATAGGGAGAGTGAGCTAATAGAAGGAATTGAAATAAAATTCTTAAATTAAAATATAATAATAAATAAATAAAAATAAAATAAAAAATAAAATTCTTTAATTCAAATTTATTTATTGTATTCTGCAAATATTGATATGTTGTAATAATCAGGTTCAACATGATACCCATTCATTTTTAATAAAATTGTGAAACGTATCATTACCCTAAACACGGTAGTTTGAACTGCTAACTTTGCCTAAATTTTGGACGATAGATTCATTACCAAGCAAAAGGGGATATTCACGCACCTCCACAAGGGGATATTCACATTGTTTTTGATATTGTTTAGAATCTATTGAACAAATTCAGGTTAAAAAATAGTGATTAGATTTAATATTTATTTCTTTGTAAAGCTACCAAAAACAGCTGTCTACAAGACTGAATATTTTTTTTTGTTCAATTCCTTCTATTAGCTAACACTCTCCCTATATATATATCTTGATCAAATTTTCAATCGTTCATAAAATACTTTTATTCATCCACTCAAGTTCAAATACATTTTTTAAACTTGTAGTCGATGACACTTGATGTTAATACAATTTTTTCAAATAACAATTCATTAATTAAGCTTAATTAATTAATTAAAATTTTTTTTTTTTTTAGATTTAAGTTGCATATATCTACCAATAGATGGCGCCAGATAAATTTTAAAAAATGAATGAAAATTATTTATAAAGGACTTCCTGCAATATAGTGAAAAAAAGTTGGAATTGATTAAAAATTTTTTTTATAATACTTTGTTTTTGTTCTAATGCAGCTAAATTATTGTTAAATTGCAATTACCAAAAATAAATATTACAGAAATATCCGCTTTTTATTAAAAATTTTTTTCTGGTGTATTGCTACATTTTTTCTGGTGTACTTTGAATATATTCTTTTTAGTTTTATTCAATTTTTCGAACATAATCACAGTGTCTTATAGCATTTGGATAAATTGTGATAAAGCAGTGTTTTGGAGGCTGAAATGATCTCTTTATTGTCAAATTGTAGAATTCATTGAAAATCCTTGTAATGTCAAATTTGTGTTGCTGTTGCTACATGTACTCGGTGAGATCATTGCAATTTGCTGCATTTCGCAAACAATTTATAATAATAGCAATGATAATATTTGACATTAAAGCAATAAAATTTGGCATAATAGCAATTTAGCAATAAAATTTTTGCATAATACTGATAAAACTTGGCATTAAAGCAATTAGTAACAGGACAATGGTAAAATTTTTAAAAGCGATTAAAAATAACGAAAACAATCACATAAAAATTCTAGTAGACAATTTGAGCATTTTGAAATCATTGTTTGTACGAAATGAGATGATGAATTACAGTTGAAACGGAAGCCCAGAAATCGAAGGTACGACGATTTCGACGACGATTTGCCAGATTAACGGAGAACCTTGATTGCTTAGCAACCTCTGTCTCCTGCTTTGTGAGTGAAGGAAATTTCTTAAGCTTTAAGCCCATTGATTAGATAGAAAAAAGCAATACAAGTATATTATGAATTTATTAAATAATTAATTTTTCGATATTTTAATTAATTAATTAAAAAAAAATTTCTGCATACATAATTTTTTCTTTTTTATATTATTATATTTCATTTCAAAGTAGGTAATAAAAAAAGTACAAACAAAAGAAACAAACAATAGCGATTGGAGGGGAAATTGTGACTCAGTGGAGAAACTGCATGTAATTCGGAAAGGAGGATATCGGAACGTTAATGAATAATATTCAGAACAGCGAGATCTTTTGCAATATTTAAAATCAGAAATGTCGTAAACATAGTTGCTTAGATCAATCAAAATGGAATTATTAATATTTGGAATGGAATTATAAAATTTTTTTGCAATTTTATACACAAATTGTTTAAAACTTGGGAGGGAAAGAGCATGTCTAATATCCTCATTTCGAAATCGAAGGTACATAAACACATCTGAGAGACAGAAACACATCTGACAATTTAAAATATAGCATTGAAAGATCATAGTTAATTTTTTTTTGACTGAATAACCATTTTATGAAAAAAAAATTATTTGAAAATTATTTGTTTCCCAAACTATTTTATTAAAATTCACACACACACAAAAAAAATTAAAGTAAATGGGAGATGAATTTAAATTCATGTAGCCATAAATTATAATCTATTTTTATTCCGAAATTCATTTTTATTTTCTGTTTTTTGAATTTCATCTCTTATGTAACCAAACTTACCTAATAATTCGAATTAGATCTTTTTTTTATTTAAATAAAAATTATTTAATGTCAAGTTAACACTAAAGCATTTACTGCATAGTTCCTTTCGTCTTGTTGCACACTTTAGCAAATTTATTTTATTCATATTTTTTTATTTCTTTTCACAATGAATTAACATTACATGCCCTTTTTGTTACTTTAATTATCTTTATGATGAAGTTTTTTAAAATCATATTAGTTTGATTTTTGGTGTTATGAGATATATTGATATGAAATAAACGATTGTGCTGTCATAACATTTTGTATTGTGGTTATATATTGAGTTACATATTTTTCATTTGAAACTTTCTGAATTTTAATTTCAAGATTTTCATTCATATTTTTTCTCATCCAATTTATGTAAGTAATACTTAGTAAAAAAAGCCCCTGTGCACTATTATATGTCTTATTTATGTGATACAGCTCAACTATGAACAGGGAAGTAATCAATCAGCTGTTCAGCCACCTCTGGCTTTTTTTGCAAACTATTATCTAACTTATTTTCTTGAGTTTGCAAAAAATTTCCCCATGGAATTCGTTTGCCGCTCTCTTTGAAATTGTCTCGCTATTTCGGAGAGACATCAAGGAACTAGAAAACGAATTCTCATCAGACTCTAAACTTGATTTATAGGAGAGAAATCTGTTTACTATGGAAATATTCGACTGTCATGAATATAATCAATAGAAACGATAGTCTTGTGGTTAGAACGTTTGAATTAAGATAAACAGAGTAATTTTAATTGATTGAAAATCGACATTCAATTTGTTTGCTTCGTTTTTTTTGTGCCTATAGTAGAATGCTTTGGACAATAGTTTACCTATCAATAGCATCCGTTGGAATTGATGGTCAAGTGATCTGGACACAGAACCGAATCTAGTCAGTTTGACAATTCTGTAGAAATAGAAAATTCAAAATTCCAATAATGAGAATGTGTTTGGGATAAATACTTATAAAGATTTCAATGTTTATCCGAGAAATAGGTCATTCATTTTTCGTAATTTTGATTTTCCTTGAGATCATTGTCGAAAATATCTGCGAAAAAATAAATATTAGTATTGCGTGCAGGGAGTATATCAAGACACAATTGAACCGATTTGTGGGCCTCTAAATCACTGAACTCTTGTGATCACTGGTGTACTGGTTATATGTCATTCACTGGTGTACTAGTTATATTTCATTCATTGGTTGCAAGCTATTCATTGGTGCACTGTTTAGTGACATATTAGAGAGAGCCGTCTTTATCATCACCGTCTTATTTCTTAAAGTTGAAAAGTTGCACTAGTTATATATCATTCAATGGTGTACTGGTTGCACGTTATTCACTGATGCATTTTTGTGAAGGGCGTATCAGATATTGTGAGAGGCGTCTTTATCACCCTCTTATTTCTCAAAGTTGATTGGGGATTTCTTAAGAATGTGTTTTACCATAGTTCAACCATTTTTGAAGACGCACCATTCAATAGTAACATCGTGCGAATGCCAAGAAATCTTACGATTGTGCTTTCTTTAGTCCAAATGCACATATCTATGAATTAGTATTATTAATATATGTTCATATTATGCACAAATTCCTTATAGTACAAAAATTGAATGACGAAATCAAATTTGAATAAAAATTATGTCCTTCAATTGAAATTTATCTTTATACACAACATCCGAGGCTTAATGGCAATTCTTCGAGACTAACTATCTTTTAACAACTAACTATCTTTTAACGATTCTAATATAAAAACTGCTATTGAAATACAAAATTCTTGAGTTCGGAATTAAAGGAATTCTATATAGAAAACTAATTACCATTTTTTTAAAGATAAATTACTAATTGGGGTTTATAAATTATTGCAAATAGAAATGAATTACATGTGGTATATAATTATTTATTTATTTCGTTGATTTAGGCTGTACCAGCTGGTCTTTTAGATTCTCTTGCAAGTAACATCAACTCCCTTTTTTCCGTTCTGCTGTATCACGTGGCGGAAGGAACAGCTCAAATCAAGACACCAGAGCACGTCTTCAGTTCAAAGCTTGCCAATACCTCCATCAAAGTTCAGGTTCAGTCCTCTGTAAGTAAGTTTCTGATTTTTTAGTACTGTTTTCCTTCTTCTAATATTTTTAATTAAAATTAATTTAAATAAAAAAAGATGCAATTATATTTCATTTTGTAAACAATTCTAGGCATATGTATTTCTCTAAAACAATATTTTGATCAAGACGCAATGTTTTAATACACAATTTAATAGGCCTGAATGGCCGAGTGGCTAGCGCTCTGGCGCTCGGTACCACAGGTTTCGGGTTCGAGTCCCGGCGGTGCCATGGATGTTTGTAGTGGTTCGGAATCCACTTTAAACCATAGGTCCCGGTCTAACACGATCTTAGAGCGTTGTGGAGAATGACATATTAGAAATAAGGAAAACTGTTCATATGTATAGCGATTAGGGGATTATAGTCCTTGCTGCTTCACATCCCCATATACCACTTCATTCATCATCATCACAATTTAATTTCAGCATACAAAATTAACTATGCAATATACATTTAATTACAAATTAAAGCTTGTATCTAAACCGTCTAGAACCTTCAATGACATGTGGCAAAACGAATCTCCTAATTGATAACCTTATAATATATATATTAACATTTTAATAACTATAATATATGCATTATTAAAAGTTTTTATGCAACTTTATGACTAAATTTTATAAAACATATATACATTTTTAATTTTGTCGAAAGTTTTTCATAGTAATTTCCCTACCTTTAATCCTTGAATTATTAAAACAATTTCTTTTAGTGAATTATAATCTGACATGGATTTTTTTTCATTTTTCGGTTAGAAATTTTGCAGTAATCCATTCTGTTAAATTGGTTCAACATTTTTTTGTTGGCAAAATAAGGAGAAATAGTAACAATATTTTAGACGAAAGAATCATAAGAATTTTGTACTATAAAATTAATTAATATTTTTAAAAAGGGCAAAGAATAGGCGCCTTCTATATCTTTGCATAAAATAATTTAAAAATTTTTTTCTGAAAGCTAATCATAATTACCTGCTATATGCAACAAGATTCTCTAGCTAATATGAATATTAAAAATTCTGGGGAAAATATTGCATCTATTATTTTTACCTTAGATCTTCCTTCTGATACTACTAAGTTAAATTTATAACATAATTTATTTTATATTATATATTATACATTATTACTATGACATCAAAAAGCTCTTGAACAATTCTTATCAATTTTGCACCATAGATATAAAACTTAAATGTGTGGTATGCCCAAGAATAGATTGAACTAATACAAGAATAGATATGTGAGACAGGAACCGCCATAACTGTGGAACATAAACAGAATATAAAGATAATCATATTTGAATGGTTAAATCAGAGAAATTAGAGCACGATTTCAAAACTTTCTTTTCCATTATGGTGTTGTTTTTTAATGCCGACATTTCAATTTCAATACTTCGACAATATAAACACAAATATTAGCAGATTCACCGTTATCAATTGCGCATCAAAGTGTCCAGCTACGCTGTACTTATGCTACTAAAAATTTGGAATGAACACTTCTAAGGATGACAGATTTGCAAATACTTTCCTCCAGTCCAGCGGAAGGAATTTCTTTTGCTACGAATTTATCTTGGCAGAAGCTCAAACATAGGCAGAGAAAAACTTAAGATTGGATATTCTTCTTGGATTTGAGCCCACATTCACTAATTCAGGAACTAAACACGCTATCAACCAGGATCTTCCGGCAGCTAATATCATTGTTAAATAAATTTTAAAAATAATAAATTTTTAATATATAAAAATTCATTGTTTTGTATATCTTTATATATGCATTTTGTTCTTTCAGAATTAGACTAATTTTGTTAAAAATAAACTGTTTCTTAAAATTATGTAATTTTAAGAACTAAAACCATCTGTCTTCTTAAAATTATTATTATGATTTAAATAGTATCCCCACGCCGCTCCTCAAGTTCTAGTCCAGTGTGCTTTAGTGTTGAGTCCCAGTAATAAAATGTGTGGAGGAAACTTACACGTCATTAACAAAGTAAGTAAAATGTCTCATGGTTTTTAATTTTTCTTTTCTACGTTTTTTTTGTCATAAAAACTAGTTCACCAAGAAGTAATTGTCGTATTGCTACGAAGCTTGTTTCGAAGTTTTGTGAAGTTCATGAGGCACATGTGCAAACGCATAGAATTACAGAATGGTGGCGCATAACATAAGAACGGTAACCTTTATGTGCGTACATCCTAGATCATAAATAATCGCCCCAAGGTACTCTTTCACATAGTTTATCTGCTACTCTTCTGAAGGGACGATTATAATTAGAGATATCCTTACGTCTCCGTCGATGTAAATATCAGCAGCTGTCAGGAGAAAAATCATTGGGATAATTGTAGCTATGGCCAGCTCAGCCAGTATCCTTTAACGGGTATTCTGACAAAACTCTAAGAAGATTTTTGACTTAAAGATAGATAAATTCGCAGACATGAAGATACCTTTTAGGATGTCATATACCCTGTAGATAAGCTTACTTGTAGAAAACACACCCAAATAACTATTTGTATTATTGCCCGATGTCCACATACCAGTCGTACGACATCTAAGGACCTTTATATCTGTCCTTATAATTACTTTGATATAAATAATTTATTAGCGTGACGTCTACAACGCGGCGCTTCCATTTAGAGTGGTACATCATTCTGTACGATTGGAATTTCTGTACTGTAATGGAATAGAGATAGGTCATCTTTATTGAAGAATCACGATAACAAATTAATATTGGGATCCATGACATCCATGTGTGTTTAGAGGCCTCTTGGGGAATACAAGACTTAGTATGATCTTTTTGGTCATTATAGTGGCAGATATACAGCAGATGCACCCATGCTACAAAACATAAACATCTATATTATGCTACCATACTTTTCAACGAGCTCTCCAAAGGGCACTTCAAGTTGAAATCCTCCTAAAGTCGATAGAAGGAATATTTTTCTACATATTTATCGTGTATGTCCCTGGCATATACACGGAAATTTTCGGTGTTGTCGATTTTTTAATCAGGTTCCTTAACTCGAAATATAATTTATGTTTCACCAGGCTGCCCCGGCTTAGTTGTGAAAGTAATTATTGCATTGAATCATTCGTATTTCTCATACTAATCATGGAAATGTATGAAGCAATGTTCCCATTAAATAATTAGAAATGTAAAATTATTTTATTACCATATTATTTTATTGACCTATATAATTCAATATTTAATTTTTTGGTATATTATCTGCTTTGTTCAAAAATTTGGAATAAAAATACAATTTTTGACAAGAATATTTAAATACATTTTAAAATCTTGTTTAAATTGTGGATGTCTAGAAATAGTATAAAAAATAATGAAATTTTCATAAACATTAAAATAAAACTAAAATTAAAACTAAGTTTTTTATATTTATATCTATGAAAATTTTACAACATCCCCCTCCCTTTTAAATAAATTATTTTAAAAAAAATTTCTTCATTTCGGTTTTAAAATTGATAATTTAACATACGGTTTATATGTGACTAATTTGTTTATTTAAATTAACAAAACCGAGTTGCAAAAATTTAAAAGCCATGAGTTAAGGGTTTTTAAGGGGTGAAAAGCCATGAAAATAGGGTTTTCTATATTACATTTATCAGTATAAACTAAATAGTTATTTAGATCTTTCCTTAATTTAAAATTCAATAACATAATTGGAAAATACCTTTTAAAAATCTTTTATGTGTCACCAAATAATCTTAAATTAAAAAAATATACTATTAATATTTCAACATATATTGTATAGTTTCAATTCAACCTCCATTTATATATAATTTTTATATATACTTTATTTATAATTTTAAGTTAATAAAGAAAATCTTTTGTTCTGAAAGGTGCCTTAAGGTGAAAGTTAGTGCCTTGAGGAAGAAGTTCATATTTTGAAATGTCACTTCAAGGATACCTATAAACTTTTACCATTTAAATTATAAAGTATCTCTCGATGCAAGTAACTTTTTGCCAAACTAATTCAAATTAAATTCTGGAAGACCTAAAAGAATTTTACCACACTGGTATCTAAAGTAGCAAGTCATTTGTTACCAAACCAATTCTAGGTGCCTTAAATAAAAATAAGGTAAGAAGACATTTCTTGTTAAAGAACCAGAAAATTAAATTTTTTTGCTTTTTGAAGCTGCTACTCCCACCTAAACTGTCAATTGTTGAAGTTCTGGAGGGACTAGAAGAATTTTCCACACTGGTTCTCCTGCTGAGGGCCACAGGTCTCGAGAGGAGACTGAGGAATCCGGACAGCCAGTACACTCTCCTGGCACCCACCGACGACGCCTTTCATCAGATGGGCCAGGAAACTCTTTTCAAAATACTGGAGGATCTGGAACTGGCTACAGATCTTGTCCGGATGCATATTCTATCTGGTAAGAATTCGATTTATTGTAGACTTTAGTGATTGTAAAGACAGGCTGTTGATCAGCTTTAATAATCTCCTCTCAATATAAAAGGCAATAAAAATTATCCCGAGTACATATGAGAATTTTTAAGATTTTTAAAGAGCAAATCTTTGCTTGTCCTTCATTTGGGTATTTTATTCAAGAAAAGATTTGGTAAAGAATGCTGTCTTACCCATAAAGCGGCCTGAAGATAGGGTTTATAAAGCTTAGGCGATCGTGCTGTTCTGCACCTAACTCTAGCATCTACCCATTGACATTCGAAAAATTATTCGACATGGTATGAGTAGTCTCCATGGTATGAAAGAAAATTGTTTCAATGATGTTGAAAAGAAAGTATTCAATGGTTCGCAAATATAGCAAAAATCCATTTAATAGATTGTTTCTGCTTTCACTTCCTTTTTATTTCACTTTTAAGGTATAGTTACAATTTTTAGATATTTTTTAACCTTATAATTTTCCAATCTGTGTTCACGTATTTTCATTTTCGTACATTATATATTTTTCGTGTTACAGAGTTCAGAAAAATTAACTATCAGGCAGGAAAATAAGTCCTAAATACCTACGATATTTTAAGGGGTACATGGGAAAAAACAACTTTGGCCACATACTATTTTCCGCTAGCGTAGATGACAATTTGAGTAATGTAATTTGAAAACTATATTTCTGCGAAATGTATAAGTTTTATGTTTGATATTTTAAGTTTAATTACTTCAAATGAACTTGAGAAAGCATGGTAGAATATGTTATTTACTTCAAGATGTTTGAATGATCTTTCTTTTGTTAAAAATTATTTATTGCTTTGTATATATTTTTTATTGTACTGAACATTAATTAACCTTTTTTGGTGACTTGTTATTTATATTGAATTTGATGAGGAAAAAGCAAAAATGTATAGCTATAAGCTGGAGAAATACACAGTCCAGTCACATTAATGTGACCACCACCTAATTTCGACGTCAACGTGAAATAACCAATCACAAAAGGCAGGTGGCAGCATATTGCAGTGGAGTGTATATAAAGAATTCCACTTATTACCACTTAACTACCACATTCCACACTCCACTTAAATACCACTTAACTACCACATTCCACACTCCACTTAAAGCCAGAATATACAAGAGTGTATATTCTGGCTTTTTGACAGGTGGTCACATTAATGTGACTGGACTGTGTATCATAGATACAGATATTACACTCATGTCCATAAATTAAGGATAATTCAGAATCACACAGAAATTGAACTCTAAAATAAAAATTTCACCTGTAGAATTATCACACACATCTTGAAGAAGAATATGCAAATTACAGGAAACCACCAGATGGCGCGGATAGTACGTCACAATGACGAGTGTAAGAGAGGGGTATATAAGGAATGGTGGCAAAGAAGTAAAATTGTTCACAAGCGCTTTAAAAGCCTTTCAGTGCAGTAACCGCATAGTTATGGCACAAAGGAAGCATTTGGATGATTTTTTACATGATAGAATTATCGGACGACTGGAATGTGACGTACCCAGCTGGAAGTATCCGAGGAACTTGGAATCGCCCAGAGTGTCATCTCCAGGCTTTGGCAGCGATTCCAAGATGATGGTAATGTGAGTAGATGTTACAGCACAGGTCGCCCCCCGAGTTACAACGCCGAATGAGGACTGGTATTTAGCAGTTACTGCCAAAAGAAACAGACGGAGCACAGCATCAGACCTGTCTCGTCAGCTCTCTTCAGCTACCGGTACGACAGTTTCAAGGCAGACCGTGTACAGACGCTTAAGGCACATTGGTCTATATGCTCGTAGGCCTGTCAGATGTGTTCCATTTACCGCAACTCACTGTCGCCTGCGATTAACCTGGAGTAGAGAGCATGCATTGTGGACACCGCAACAGTGGCCTGGTGTGATGTTTTCCGACGAGTCCAGGTTTAGTTTGCAGTCTGATTCTCGCCGGACTTTCATATGGAGAACGCCAGGAACCCGTTACCACCAAGAGAACGCCATTGAACGACACCGTTACGGTGGCGCAGGATGGCTCATTTGGGGAGGAATTATTCTTGGTTCCAGAATGACCTGCATGTTCAGAGTGTAACGATGACAGGCCACATTTATCGGGATGTCATTTTGGAACAACATGAACGTTTCTTTCGGGGCGCCATGGGTGCTGAATTTCTGTTTATGGATGACAACGCCCGCCCTCACCGTGCAAACATTGTAGACGAATGCCTTCAATTGGAGGATATCACACGTATGGAATGGCCAGCATACTCACCGGACTTGAATCCAATAGAGCATGAGTGGGATATGCTTGGCCGACGAATTGCAGCCCGTCAACCCCTCCCACCTGTCAACCGGAACTTGAGGGCATTGCTTGATGAGTGGTGTAATATTCCCCAAGATCAGATTGATAATTTGATACTCAGCATGTCTAGGCGTTGTAAGGCCTATATTGCATCGTCCGGGAGACATACTCCATATTAACCATCATACTAACCATGTTATACTGTTTTTTAAATGTAAATTTGCTCCAGGTTCTTTTTTTAATTATGAAATTTGCTCCATGGTGAGTGTAACTTTTGACATGAGTGTAATTTTGAAAATACTTCGTTAAAAACCATCCTGGTTGCAAAGAAAATTTCTTCAATAAAATAAGAGTAGATAGTTCATTTAAACATAATTATTTAAACATTATTATTTTGAAATCACAAAATTTAAAACAGCAGATTTCATTCGATTTTTAAATAGTAGAAATACGACATTCATTTTGTAAACGATAAACCCAAAGATGTAAAAGACTTCTTTATTTATTATAGAAAACTTAAATTAATATAATTTGCAACAGATATGAAAGTTTTGCAGCATATTTAAAGTTACATAGAAATACGCCTTAGGTCTTGATATACTGATGAGAAGAAAAAGAAGAAACGTCATCTTGAAGGTAATGAATGTAAACTGGCCTATAATTATGTTGTATATAAGCAACCCAAGAAAGGGATTTTACGAAGTCAACATGGTAGTGACAAAACAACTTGTCAAAGCTGTCGTTTGTATAACATACTTAATCTGCTTTAAACAAATGACGAGAATTCTTATTTTTATGGGGGTATAAAATGTAAAATCATGTGTAGTAAAAACGTTGTGTTTATCATAGAGATGGGCATGATAAATTCGTTAACTGGAATGAAATTTCGTTAGGCTTGACAAGGAAGATGTAATTCCCGAAAAGTCATCTTTGGAGATATTCTTACCAGATTGTGGTGACAAAATGAGCGTATGTAATAGATCTTCTCATGGTGCAGCCTCGAAAACCTGAATTTGGTATACACCTCCCATTTTAGTTGAGAATAACCTCAGGCTAAAGTGCCAAAGGGCAGGTTTGAAAACAAAAGCAATTAAAAAAGTAAGAAGTCAATATGCTTATGGATGCATTTCTCTACTACAAAATATGTTTTAATATTGAGACCCGATTTAAATCCTAATATTCCCTCGAAGATAAACAAAAATCACGATCGCTTAAACTCAAAAAAAAAGTTGAATGTTACTTAGCTTACATTACCAATCCACTGTTCCAATTAATTGATATCTATATATCTAAGATCTTAATATACTATCATTCTTTTCACGTAGGATCTGCTTGCTGTTCTCAATTGAAAGGTGACTTGCTAGCAGGACGTCAGCAAGTGAGAGCTGTCGACGGATCCCTCTTGAAGCTGGATCGCTACAGGGAGGGAATCATGAGGATTGGAGGGGCTCACATAGTGGACTGCGACATCATGGCGATGAATGGTGTCATTCACATGGTGGATGCCATTGTGAGACAAGAAGATCTGGTCATGAGAACTGGTGGTCATCTAAACCAAATGTTCATTAGGATTTAAAATAAAAAGACTTCATAAACATTTAAGAAGAAAACTGCTGTACAGACATGTAATATGTACAAATATAAGAAGCTGGCACGTTTCAAATATTTCAGTACATGGAATTTCAAGGAGATTATGAAAAATATTTCAGGGATTTAAAAGCATGCATGTATAAAAGTATAGCATGCAAAAGGTTTTTTTTATAAAAATCAACATGCATCAAGAAAATCTTTAATAATAAAGACTTTATTTGATAAAACATTTATTTTTCTTTTGTTTTTAGATTTTCAAATGTTTTTTATAAATCTCGATATCATTGAAAACTAATATTAGTGACATGGTTTTACAGAACTAAAGCCTTACATAATATACTAACTAATCAAAAGAATTCATTTTCAATATTTTTAATGATGGAATTTAAAATTAAATTAAATGACAATTGAATTTAAAAAGTATATCAAAATTTGGTGATATATAAGATCACTAATCATTATATCATGTTATGGGGATGCTGAATTCTTTGAATTAATTTGAAACTGAACAAAACTAGAAAAATAAACGAAAATAAACTGGTTGATTGTATACTAGTTTATACATACAGTTGCATACTAGTTTATACATATTTATTATTTTAATTCACCTTTGATTTATCTATAAAGATTGAAAGTGAATATGCAATTGAAAATGGCCTGCACAGGCTCAGATAAGATTTTCATTCAACAAGGCAAGATTTTGGTTGGCTTGAAAACTCAACAACATTAATTAAATTATTGCAAAGTATAAAATTAACAATATTAAGTTTCGATTTATTTTCCAAATTTACACTATTACATTTTAAAATATAAATGTTTAAAATTAAAAGTGATAAAACCAACCAAAAAATAGTGAGAATTCTTGATTAAATACCAATGCTTTAATAATTTAATGAAGCTGCTTTTTAGCTACAAATAATGCAATTTACGTCATTATTCAGTTGTGATAATAAGAGTACATGTATAAGTTTTAAAAACCTTTGTTATGTAACTCTGAAGCATGTAATACAAATGGTGAATTGGGCTTTAGCTTTTAATTGCTTTATTAATGAATATTAAGCAAGCGGAAATGATTGTTTGCTTTTATTAGCAAATTTATTTTAAATGCTGATTGAATACGAAAATTAAAAATAAATTAAGACATTGCTTTTCGTTTAAATTACTATTAATTTTTTTAAAAATGTGAAGCAATGTTTTTTTTTTTTATGAAAGATATTTAAATTTTATGAAATATTGGCTTTGGAAATTGAAAGTCCGGGACCGAATTCTGGGATCTCACATCTTTTTTCATTTACACCAAGAGGTAAAAAATGCAACTTTTTCAATTTACCATAGTTTTTTTTTTCTGATTAATCATAGAATTTTTTTGCCAGTGGTTTTATGAAAAAATATAACATATTGAGAAAAACGAAATTTATGCTTTCCTCAAGATATACTTAGTATTAAATACTTAGGATCAAAAATTAATTGTCAAAATAATATCTTACCTGAAATAAAAACAGAATTGTATCCGCCAATAAGGCCTTTTTTTTGTGTTAAGAAATCTGTATAAACCACAGTTCATAAGCAGAACAACTAAATTCTTGTTGTATAAAACCCTTATACTAAGTCCTTACCTTTATACTATAAGTCTTGGCCAATTCTGGGCTGTTATGCTATTGATGATGATGGAAACATATTGGATATTTTAAAAGATTTTATAAAACTGAAAACAAAATTCAAAAAATTGAAATAATAAAAATTCAAACATAGAAAATAATACTTAAACTATCATTACGGCCGGAATTCATTCACAAAAAACATATTAGAGAAAAAATAGTTAATAGATTTCTAGGTACATGTACTTTGATTTATATACGCATCTTAACACATAAAATTTACTAAAAATGTATTGCAGAAACTATTTTTAGTATTAAATTGATTCATAACTTTGAAAATAAATAAAAATGATATAAAATAATTATGGTAAATAAAAAAAATTCTCATTACAAAATTCCAATTCTTCAATCAAATTGCATACTCGTACCTGAGAAAAAAATCTTCTTGTCTTGCACGTGCCATTTCCAAAGTCAAAAGAGCAGTGTAAGAATTAAAGCTATTTTATTTTTAAGCTGCTGTTCTCATGCAGGGGGGGGTCATTGTTACTCTGCGTCCGTGGCTTACCATCAGAGTTACACACGAACCCCCTGGGTAATGCAAAGTGAATAACGCCTGTGCAGCGCTTGCCTTAAGGCATCCAAGACCAAGCTGTCAAGTGTTTGCCAGCTGCATTAGAACAAAAAAGATATATATATGTTATATATATATATATATTTGGTCTACAGATGGTTCCCAGACAAAGCTGTCTTGATCAGCTTCCACCAGTCAGGCAAATCTTGACATTAGTATTTAAGATGAGATACGTCCTGTATTTCCTGACTCAGAAGTGTAAGCCCACCAATCATTATATCATATGTTAATGGAGGATGTTGAATTCTTCGAATAAATTGGAAACAGAACAAAATCAGAATAACGAATGAAAACAAACCGCCATCAGTTGCATACTAGTTTATACATACTTATTATTTCATTTCACCCTTGATCTATCTAAAAAAGATTCATTAAAAGTGAATATGCAGTTACTGACCTGCATAGGCTCAGAAAAGATTTTCACTTCAAAAGATGGCACCAGGCTTGAAATCTGACTGATAATTATTGTAAAAAAAACGTAAAGTATAAAATTTACAATCTCAGTTTTCGATTTATTTTCCAAACTAACACTGTTACATTTAAAAAGTAAATGTTAACAAATAAAAGTTTAAAAAACACCAAGAAAAAAACAGTAAGAATTCTTGAATAAAGAAATGAAATATGGTTTACCTAGCCGATTTATATTTTTTAAGGCTATTAAAATCTCAAGGCGAGCTATTTTTATCTTCGTCCAGCATTAGCTTATGCAAGCCCAGTTTGGGGTTCTGTTGCACGTACAAATTTTGAAATTATTCAAAGGCTTGAGAACAAAACTCTCAGAATGTTAACGAATTCACCCTGATACTTTCGTAATGACGATATTAGACGAGCTCTCCCGATTCCAAGTTTAAGATAATTTATTCACAAAATTTCCACTAAATTCTATAGTGATATGGTGTTTTAAATATCCTACAAAATTACGATTATGATATTTCTTCCCGCAAATATAACAATAGACCTCGCACTATTCTAAACATTTTAAATTAATTCCTTACAACTTGCCTAGATGAAAAAAAAGTTCGCTTCTGTTTTATTTTTTTTATTATTATTATTATTTTTTACATGCAACTGATTTCATCAACATCTTTACTTTTGAAATTTTTTGTTATTTTTCATTTTTTCATTTTATTAAATAAATAAATCTTTTTTTTAAAAAAGGGCATTTAATTATCTATTTTTCTTATTAACTCAAAGGGCATGAGACCACCGCTATGTTTATACATTTTACAGTGAAGGAGCTAGTGGCCGCTATGCGGCCAAGGATCTCCGTGTTAATCTACAATAAGAGGCGAGCTATTAAAAATCTCAAAAATTTAATTCTGAACAAATATTTTTTTGGTTTACTAGTAATTAAAATGTTTTATTTTCTGTAAAAGGACAAGTACGTCCCATATCTATTTGATTTAATATAAAATACATTATAAAAACAGCACGCATTGCTATATTCGTTAGCAACGAAATGCTACAAAATAACCTAAAGGAAACTAAAGATGCAGTTTACAAATTGATAGGTTTACATTATAACAAAAGAAATCTTATGCATTTGGCTTTCACAGCATCAGTTTATGAGTCCTTTAGCGTGTTGTATTATTTATAATAATTGTATTCAATATGAAGCTGATATTTAGATATAGCACAATGCAATTTACGTCATTATTCAGTTGTGATAATAGGACTATACATATAAGTTTAAAAACCTTTGTTATGTAACCCTGAAACGCGTAATACAATTTGTGAACTGTGCTTAATTTTACGTGCGCATGAATTAATGAATATTAAACAAGTGAAAATCATTGTTTGCTTTTATTAGCAAATTTATTTTAAATGCTACTTGGAATACAATTTGAATCGTGAGGAAATTAAAAATAAAATATGACATCATTTTTCGTTTGAATTCCTACTTATTTTGTTTTTTTAAAAATGTGATGCAATTTTTTATTATAAAAAATTTAAATATTACGCAACGTGTTCTTTTGGAAATTGAAAGTCTGGAACTGAATTTGGGGATCTCATACCTTTCGCATTTACACCGAGAGGCAAAAGTCAACTTTTTCAATTTACCATATTTTTTCTTTCTGTTTAATCATAGAATTATAATTTTTTGCCAGTGGTTTTATGAAAAATATAACATCTTGGGTGAAAACGAAATATATGCTTTCCTCAAGAAGTATTTGTCAGGATAACCCCAATATTACCTTAGTCACTTACACTTTTGAATCTGTACTTAAATCTGTACAAAAATCTGTATCAAAAATTAAATATCTTACCTTTTTTAGGTTAGGAAATCTGTATAAATTGCAGTTTATAAGTCGAATAACTAAATTGTTATACAAAGCCCTTATTAGACCTATTTTGGTCTATGGCTCGAACTCTTAAACTTGGACTTTGGCAAAATCTGATGAGGTCCATTTGGGTATATTTGAGCGAAAGATTTTAATGACTGTTCTTGGAGGTATTAAGGAAAATAATTGCTGGAGAAGACGGTACAATGCAGAAATATATAAATGCTATAGGGATCCACATATTATAAAATTTATTACGATCAACAGATTAAACTGGGCTGTTCATATATTTAGAATGAATGATTTAAACCCTGTAAAAAGGTTCGTTTTGGAAAAGCCACAGATACAAAGAGGAAGAGGATGACCCAAGTTGCGATGGATTGACGCAGTTGAAAAGATTTTGCTGTACTATGGACTAAGAATTGGAGGACCCTTGTCACCCAGAGGAATGCATGGAAATATTTTCAAAGGAAAGCCTTGGTCCATTCTGGGCTATCGTGCTATTGATGACGATTAACACATATAAGATATTCTAAAAGATTTTATAAAACTGAAAACAAAATTTAAAAATTGATTATGAAATACATATTTTAAAAAATAATAATTAAAATCAACATTACGACAGGAATTCTTTCTTTAAGCTTCATTTAGGCTTTTATATAAGAATTTACCTTATAAAATTTACTGTATTAAAATTAGAGCACACATTATTTTTTTAATATTAAATTGATTCATAACTTTGAAAGCAGTGTATATTTATGATAAATAAAAATTTATCATTACAAAATTAGAATTCTGCAATCAAATTCCACACTCGCACCTGAGAAAAAACATTCTTGTCTTCCATGTGCAATTTCCAAAGTCTAAAGGCTGGTGTAAGAATTCAAGCTATTTATTGTTCTAATGCTCTCTACTTTTCTATATTTTGTTACAAAAATAAGCTTCTTGTTGATTGTGTTGCAAGATGGCTAGTGTATATGATGCAACATTTTTAATGCACTGTAGTCTTGTACAGAGCATTAAAACACTGATATTTTGATTTCAAGTGCATTCCTTTTTCACACCTGGAAAAATGAAGCTCACAGTAGCATAGTTTACTTCAAACCATGACTGCAAACCAGGCCTTGAGTTTATTGGGATGTCAACATAAGAATAATGAAATCTTTTCAATATTGTCGTTTACAGATGGACACGCAAATGACAGATTTTATCTAAATATTTTATTGGCCTTTCTCAATACTGCTATGACGTGAAAGAATATATGTATATATATCACCCGTGTGGTGACCAGATGAGAAAGAAAAAGTCCCAACGTAGTCCTTGCGTGTTGTAAGAGGCGACTAAACAGGACCTGGCCCTCCTGGCCCAACCCTGCCCTCTAAAAAATACCACTGTTAATAAGTCTAATAAAGATATAGCCTGACTGCCTCCACGGAAAACCCCTTTTGGACAACGACCAAGGGAAGGCCGAAAAAGAGATGGGTCGATTGATTTTAATGTTTTTAAGATAAAAAACTGGAGATCCATGGCCGAGACGAGAACAGCCTGGCTGGATCTTTTAAAAGAAGGCCAAGAAAAAAGAAGGCCAAGATATATATATATATATATTCAAGAACTACAAATGGTTCCCAGGCAAAGCTGTCTCGATCAGCTTCCACCAGTCAGGCATATCCTGACATTAGCATTTAAGATGAGATGCGTCCTGTATTTCCTGACTGAGAATTATAAGCCCACCAATCATTATATCATACTTTAAGGAGGATGTTGAATTCTTCTCAGAATTAATTGGAAACTGAACAAAAATGAGAATAACGAATGAAAATAAACCGTCATCAGTTGTATACTAGTTTATATACTAGTTTATATATAAAAGTTTCATTAAAAGTGGATATCCAGTTAATTACCTGCATAGGCTCAGAAAAGATTTTCACTTCAACAGATGGTACCAGGACTTGAAAACAGACTGATAATTATTGTAAAAAACGTAAAAAGTATAAAATTTACAATCTCAGTTTTTCTATTTATTTTCCAAACTTACACTATTATATTTAAAAAATAAATATTAACGAAATAAAAGTGGCAAAAAACAACGAAAAAAACAGTAGAATTCTTGAATAGAGATCAATGCTTTACCTAGCCGATTTATATTTTTAAGGCCAACTGTTTAAATCTCAAAATTTAATTCTGAACAAATATTTTTTAATTCATTAGAAATTAAAATGTTTTATTTTCTGTAAATGGACGTAGACGTCCCATATCTATTTGATTTACTAAAAATACATTACGAAAACAGCACACATTGCTATATTCGTTAGCAACGAAATGCTACAAAATAACCTACAGGAAACTCAAGATGCAGTTTACAAATTGATAGGTTTACATTATAACAAAAGAAATCTTATGCATTTTGCTTTCACAGCTCCTTTTGTATTATTTTTTTGTGTTATATTATTTATAAAAATTGCATTTAATATGAAGTTGCTGTTTAGATATAACACAATGCAATTTACGTCCTTATTCAGTTGTGATAACAAGAGTATATGTATAAGTTTAAAATACCTTGTTATGTAACCCTGAAAATGTATAATATAATTTTGAACCGTGCTTTATTTCACATGCGCGTGAATTAATGAATATTAAACAAGTGAAAATGATTGTTTGCTTTTATTAGATAATTTATTTTAAATGCTAGTCGGAATATAATTTGAATCGTGAGAAATTAAAAAATAAAAATAAGACATTGTTTTTCGTTTGAATTCCTACTTATATATTCTCTTATTGTAGATTAATATGGAGATCCTGCCGCGTAGCGACCACTAGCTCCATCGTTGTAAAATGTTTAAACATAGCGGTGGTCTCATGCCCTTTGAGTTAATAAGAAAAATAGATTATCAAATGATTTTTTTAAAAAAGAATTATTTATTAAAAAAATTATAAAATGAAAAATAACAAAATTTCAAAAGTGTAGATGTCGATGAAATCAGTTGCATGTAATAAAAAATAAATAAATAAATAAAAGAAAAAAAAACAAAACAGAACGAGCAAAAAGTATTGAATTCCTACTTATTTTTTTTTAATATGACGCAATGTTTTTATTATAAAAGAAATTTAAATGTTGTGTAATATCGGCTTTGGAAATGTAAATTCCGGAACCGAAATCTGAGATTCTCATCTTTTGCATTTACACACCGAGAGGTAGAAAAATGCGACTTTTCGGTTTACCATATTTTTCCTTCTATTTAATCATAGAATTATAATTTTTCGACAGTGATTTTATGAAAAATATAACATATTCGGTGTAAACGAACTATATGCTTTCCTCAAGAAATATTTGTCAGGACACCCCCAATATTACCTTAGATACTTACATTTGAATTTGTACTTAGTATTAAATACTTAAGATCAAAAATTAATTGTCAATATAGTATCTTACCTGAAATAAAAAAGCGGAATTGTGTCTGGCAATAAGACCAATTTTGGGTTAAGAAATCTGTATAAATCACAGTTCATAAGCCGGCTGTCGAACCCGATGTGGGCTTTGTGGTATTATATACACTGAAGTGACAAAAGTCATGGGATAGCAATATGCAAATTTTCAGATGGCAGTAGCATCGCGTAGAACAGGTATATAAATGCGCAGTGCTTTCGCCGAGCTTTCATTTCTGTTCAAGTTATTCATGTGAAGAGGTTTTGACGTGATGATGACCGCACGACGGGGAATTAACAGACTTTGAACGCGGAATGTTAGTTGGAGCTAGACGCATGGGTCATGCCATTTCGAAATCGTTAGGGAATTCAACATTCCCAGATCCACTGTGTCAAGACTGTGCCGAGAGTATGAAATTTCAGGCATAACATCCCACCATGGACAGCGCAGTGGTCGACCGCCTGCACTTAACGACCGAGACCGGCGACGTCTGCAAAGAGTCGTAAATTCTAACAGACAAGCAACACTGCGTCAAATAACCGCAGAAATCAATGTGGGACGTACAAAGGGACTTGTCTGTTAGAACTGTGCGGAGAAATTTGGCTTTCTTGGGCTATTCCAGCAGAAGACCGACTCGAGTGCCTTTTTACTGACAGAACGACATCGCTTGCAGCGACTCTCGTGGGCACGTGAGCATATCGGTTGGTCCCTAGATGAATGGAAAACCGTGGCCTGGTCCGATGAGTCACGATTTCAGTTGGTAAGAGCTGATGGTAGGGTTCGAGTGTGGCGCAGACCCCACGAAGCCATGGACCCAAACTGTCAGCAAGGCACTGTTCAAGCTGGTGGTGGCTCCGTAATGATGTGGGCTGTTTTTTTCATGGCATGGACTTGGTCCTCTGGTGCGACTGGACCGAACATTGACTGGAAATGCTTATGTTCAGCTACTTGGAGATCACTTGCAGCCATTCATGGACTTCATGTACCCAAACAACGATGGGATTTTTATGGATGACAATGCGCCATGTCACCAGGCCACAACTGTTCGCGATTGGTTTGAAGAACATTCTGGACAATTCCAACGAATGATCTGGCCACCTGGATCGCCCGACATGAATCCCATCGAGCATTTATGGGACATCATCGAGAGGTCTGTTCGTGCCCAAAATCCTGCACCATCAACGTTTTCACAATTATGGACGTCTATCGAGACAGCAGGGCTCAATATTCCGCGCAGAAGATTTCCAACGACTTGTTGAGTCCATGCCACGTCGAGTTGTTGTACTTCGCCAGGCGAAAGGAGGGCCGACACGATATTAAGAGGTATCCCATGACTTTTGTCACTTCAGTGTATATACTATGCATATATATAACAGATGGTTCTCATACAAAGCTGTCTCCGATCAGCTTCCACCAGTCCGGCTCGTCCTGGCACTAGTATTTAAGATGAGATACGTCCTTTATTTGGTGACTGAGAATTATAAGCCCACCAATCATTATATCATACCTTAATGAGGATGTTGAATTCTTCGAATAAATTAGAAACTGAACAAAATGAGAATAACGAATGGAAATAAACCGGCATCAGTTGCATACTAGTTTATACATACTTATTATTTTATTTCACCTTTGATCTGTCTAAAAGAGTCATTAAAAATGGATATGCAGTTAATGATATGCATAGACTCAGAAAAGGTTTTCACTTCAACAGATGGCACCAGACTTGAAAACTGACTGATAATTATTGTAAAAAACGTAAAGTATAAAATTTACAATCTCAGTTTTCGATTTATTATCCACACTTACACTATTATTTACTTTAAAATAACTTATTGTATTACTCACCATATTATATAAACATACACTATTATTTACTTTAAATATAATTAAAAAAAAAAAAAAAAATAAATGTAACAAAATAAAAGTGGCAAAAACAACGAAAAAAAAAAAAAAAAAAAAACAGTAAGAATTCTTGAATAAAGATCAATGCTTTACCTAGCCAATTTATATTTTTTTAAGGCGAGCTATTTAAAATCTCAAAAATTTAATTCTGAATAAATAATTTTTAATTTACTAGAAATTAAAATATTTGATTTTCTGTAAATGGACATAGACGTCCCATATCTATTTGATTTAATATAAAATACATTAGGAAAACAGCACGCATTGCTATATTTGTTAGCAACGAAATGCTACAAAATAACGTAAAGGAAACTAAAAATGCAGTTTACAAATTGATAGATTTACATTATAACAAAAGAAGTCTTATGTGTTTTGCTTTCACAGCATCAGCGTAGGAGTCCTTTATCGTGTTGTATTATTTATAAAAATTGCATAAAACATGAAGCTGCTATTTAGCTATTATTCAGTTGAGATAATAAGAGTATATGTATAAGTTTAGAAATCCTTTTGTTATATAACCCTGAAATGTATAATACAATTTGTGAACTGTGCTTATTTTTCCGTGCGCGTGAATTAATGAATATTAAACAAATGAAAATGATTGTTTGCTTTTATTAAGGATCTGTATTTGAATGATAGTTGGAAAACAATTTGAATCGTGATGAAATTAAAATCAAAATAAGACATTGTTTTTCGTTTGAATTGTGCCTTAATTTGTTTTAAAATGTGACGCAATTTTTATTATAAAAAGAAATTTAAATATTGCGTAATATGTGTTTAAGAAATTGATGATCTGGAACCGAATTCAGGGATCTCATACGTTTTGTATTTTCACCAAGCGGTAGAAAAAGGCAACGTTTTCAATTTACCATAGTTTTTTTCAATTCCTTCTATTAGCTCACACTCTCCTATATGATATCTTGTTCAAATTTTCAATCGTTCATAAAATACTTTTTTATTCATCCACTCACGTTAAAATACATTTTTTGAACATGTAGTGGATGACATTGGATGTTAATACAGTTTTTTTCAAATATTAATTCAGTAATTAAATTTAATTAATTAATTTTAGTTATTTAAGTTGCATATATCTACCAATATATGGCGCCATATAAACTTAAAAAATGGATGAAAACTATTTATAAAGGACTTTCTGCAATATAGTGAAAAAAAAAGTAGGATTTAACTTTTTAAAATTTTTTGTTTATATATTTCTTGTTTTCTATTTAATCATAGAATTATGATTTTCGACAGTGATTTTATGAAAAATATAACATATTGTGTGAAAACGAAATATATGCTTTCCTCAAGAAATATTTGTCAGGATAACCCCACTATTATCTTAGGCACGTACACTTTTGAATCTGTACTTAGTTTTAAATACTTAGGATCAAAATTAATTGTCAATATAGTATCTTACCTTAAATAAAAAACAGAATTGTATCTGCCAATAAGGCCTTTTTTGGGTTAAGAAATCTGTATAAATCACAGTCATAAGCAGAGCAACTAAATTCTGGTTAAATAAAACCCTTATTAGAACTATTTTGGTCTATGCTCTGAAACTTGGACTTTGGCAAAATCTGATGAGGGCCATTTGGGTATATTTAGCGGAATATTTTAAGGACTGTTCTTGGAGGTATTAAGGAAAATGATTGTTGGAGAAGACAGTGCAACGCTGAAATACACTGAAGTGACAAAAGTCATGGATAGCAATATGCAAATTTTCAGATGGCAGTAGCATCGCGTAGAACAGGTATAAATGCGCAGTGCTTTCGCAGAGCTTTCATTTCGTTCAAGTTATTCATGTGAAGAGGTTTTGACGTGATGATGACCGCACGACGGAATTAACAGACTTTGAACGCGGAATGTTAGTTGGAGCTAGACGCATGGGTCATGCCATTTCGAAATCGTTAGGGAATTCAACATTCCCAGATCCACTGTGTCAAGACTGTGCCGAGAGTATGAAATTTCAGGCATAACATCCCACCATGGACAGCGCAGTGGTCGACCGCCTGCACTTAACGACCGAGACCGGCGACGTCTGCAAAGAGTCGTAAATTTAACAGACAAGCAACACTGCGTCAAATAACCGCAGAAATCAATGGGACGTACAAGGGACTTGTCTGTTAGAACTGTGCGGTGAAATTTGGCTTTCTTGGGCTATTCCAGCAGAAGACCGACTCGAGTGCCTTTACTGACAGAACGACATCGCTTGCAGCGACTCGTGGGCACGTGAGCATATCGGTTGGTCCCTGGATGAATGGAAAACCGTGGCCTGGTCCGATGAGTCACGATTTCAGTAAGAGCTGATGGTAGGGTTCGAGTGTGGCGCAGACCCCACGAAGCCATGGACCCAAACTGTCAGCAAGGCACTGTTCCAAGCTGGTGGTGGCTCCGTAATGGTGTGGGCTGTTTTTTTTCATGGTATGGACTTGGTCCTCTGGTGCGACTGGACCGAACATTGACTGGAAATGCTTATGTTCAGCTACTTGAGATCACTTGCAGCCATTCATGGACTTCATGTACCCAAACAACGATGGGATTTTTATGGATGACAATGCGCCCTGTCACCGGCCACAACTGTTCGCGATTGGTTTGAAGAACATTCTGGACAATTCCAACGAATGATCTGGCCACCTAGATCGACCGACATGAATCCC